>NW_017551372.1:188408-325301 GCF_001854935.1 Bemisia tabaci | reverse complement strand
GAGTGAGGGTGGTGGGGCGGAGAAGGTGGCGGTGGGTTCGGAAGAGCAGCGGTCTCAGGTCCCGGTGGCGTCGTCACAGATCTCGTTGACCCGGCGGAGGTCACTCGACAACCCGACTACTTTTACTCTTTTACTCGATGAGGAATCTCACGGAAACAGCGCCCGCGCCAGCACCGGGTCACGAATGTTATTGCTATCATAACGTGACGCCGCCGCCGCCGCGCAGGCGCAGTCGCGCCGTTCGGCGTTCGCGGGAGAGTCAGGGAACTCGGGACTCTACTCTACGGTCGTCTTACCGGAAACAGCGATAAGTGTGAAAAAGTACTTGCTAGAGTACCTGTACACGGGAGAGTATTGCCGTCTCTATGCCGCTCTCTGATTGGCTCATCAGTTTCAGGCTATCATGGAGCTCCAAAGTTGGACCAATGTAAACAAACTCGACCCAGAGGAACACGTATTATCGGCTGAGAAATGAATTATAATCACACTCAAAGCTTAATTTTTGGCAAAAATATTCATCAAAGTTCGATCTGAGCTCAATTCAGAAGTTGGATGTAAACAAATTTCTAGCACACCCAAAATCACGCCTAGAACTTCATATAACTTTGTCGTCATCTCGTTTGTTTACATTGGGCCAACTTGGGACTGCATGATAGCCTACCAATCAGAGAGCGGCAGGGCTGAAAATCTAGGGGGCGGCAAATTTTGCAATTTTTTTAAATGTAGGCATAAAAAAAAGCGGATCTAGAATAAAAAGACAAACAAGAAAAGGCGACAAAATCTCTCATTTCCAGAGAGTACAGTAATTTCTAATTTTGTCGTCTTTCAGTGATACAAGAGACAGTGCCTTCATAATTAGCCGAGTTAAGAGAGAAACCAAACACGCAATTTGGCCTGGAACGACGCGGCTTAGAGAGAAATGATGACGAGGACTTGAGATGAAAAGGAGAAGCCCTCGGCGCGGCGATCGACATGTAACACATTAGCGCCTACAAGACTGCATGAATACTTCACGCATTGCATCAAACACAGTGCGGTCACTTGCGCCAAACACAGTGCGGTCAGCCAGAAATGCATAGCGCCTACAAGACTGCATGAATACTTCACGCATTGCGTTAAACACAGTGCGTTCAGCAGCGGTCGGCATGAAACGCAAAGCGCCTACAAGACTGTGAGAATACTTCACGCATTGCGCCAAACAGTGCGGTCTGCGAGGCGCGGCAGCGGAAGTTAAAATTTTTAAACCACATTTATGTTTTATCTTTCTCAAAAGAAGAATGCAAAACACAGGATTTGTGTGAAAAATGAACAAAATCAAAGAAAGACGAGAAATTTGTCACCCCTACGGTTGGTGCCCTACGCGACGGTCCTGGTTCTACTGTTGTACCTTGTCCGGTGGCCGGTGGCCTGCTATGACCTACGAGGGTAGTCTAGAGCTGATGGTGCGAGTATCCACTTCCTTACGGATACGTATTATCCATATTTGTCCACATTGTGGAGGAGCTCCACAATGAGCGCGCGTATTCCCGCACGGACACGAGCGCTTTTATTGTCCGCAGATGCGTCCAGCGTCCACTGCGCATTGCCGGACATCGGACATTGCCGAAGAAGCTGGGTGAATAATTAAGGCTGCTCGGCGTCGCGTCGCGTCGGTCGTCTTGTGCCCGGCGCACAGTAGAACGAGTCAATGAAAGAAGCTGAAGATGATGAGGAAACCGTAAAAGCCTATGAGGCGTATTCATCGTAGTTCCTGAAACAGCTCCTTCCCAAAGGAGGCCTCTTATCCAAAATGGCACAGTGCAACGAAAATATTGAAATATGAATGCGATTTAGGGCAGAGAAATTATAATTTTTTATCATGAAACTGAAATATTTTTACATCATTTGGTCATTAAATGCCAATTTTAAAAACAATTAAAAAAATGAGCTCCGCGTGTCAAAAAATCAGGCAATGAGCAATGCAATGAAAAATTGCTACTTATTTCAATTTTATTGCGATTAATTTCAATAAGAAGGGCTCCTTCGATCAGTAGATAGGCAACATACACAACGCTCCGATGAAATAGTAATAACTTTTGCGTATAATTGCGTTATTTGTTACCTTTTTGCTACTTGTGGGGTTTACATCATGATTGAGGAAGGTCCAAGGAGATCTTGAACACATAATCATTAAAATGGTATTTGTCGCCTATCTCCAGGAAAATTCAGCAATTTATAACTTTGGATATGGATTTTTGCAAGGGATTGCAATTATTTACCCCTATAAACCGACAAAACGTACGAAAGAAAATTTGTTGCGAGTTTTGTTAAGTTTAAGGTAGGTGTAACCTACCTTTTGTATTTAGCCAAAATTATGCTATTTTTCTTTCGTATTTTGCACTATTTGTAGTTGCAAATAATTATTCCCTTGCGAGAATTCATTTCCGAATGTAACTGCTAAATTTTACTTCAGATTGGCAAAAATTGACCTTTTCATGATGCTATGTTAAGGGTCTCCTTGGACCTCCCTTTACCACAACGAGGCCTCCTCAGGAAAGGTGCTCTTGAAACAACAGCTGAGCTACATTCTGCAATTTGGAACTACAATTTCTGGCTCACTTTAGAAACAACGTTCGTGCCAATAACTACCCCATGCAGATAAGTGTTTTTGTGGAAGTGCCGGGAATAGTAGTTTCTTATGGCAAATTGTAGTCCAACTGTGAATGCACGATCGTAAATCTTCATTATTACTGTACACAGGAGTTTAAAAGCGGCTTAATTGGTTTTCTCGTGGAATATCCTCAAAATAGAACCTTTTCAAATTTCAAATGTGAGGAAATGTAGGTGCGTGAAAATTTGGAGTTTAAGTCAAAGATGGACCGCGTTCAGTATAGAAAGAAACCAAGTCACATCAGCTATGATCAAATTTAACTGAGAAATTTTATTTTTTTCAGGAGAGCGTTCGCCCTGATTCTTTTGAAAATTTAAAGAACTTTCTTCGCGAAATGCAGAAACGTCACTGAAATTTGCACAAGAATCTGCACAGCGGTTTTTATGTAAAAAATTAAATTGCCCGATTAATTTTGGCAATCACTGGGAAAAAAACACATTGGATCTAGAGTCCAGACTCTTGAAAACATTGACAAGAAAATGGACTCTTGACTCAATCAGATTTAAGCTTAGATCAAAAGGAGATCCGCTCAAATTAAGAGGCTTGGTTCTTGATTTGGACGTATTTCTACCAAACGGAACTATGTGCATTAAGACGTGAGCCCTGAAACCCATAAGAATATGTGCATAACCGGGCTCACGTCATAATGCACATAGTTCCGTTTGATAGAAATACGTCCATTTAAGCTTAAATCTGATTGAATCGAGAGTATTTTTTCTTGTCGATATTTTTAAGATTCTGGACTCTAGATCCAATGTGTTTTTTTCCCAGTGAATAGCTGGCGTGGCTTGATTCCTTTCTGCTTGACGCGGTCCAAATTATATGTCCGAGCTTTCCCTGTGGTTCGTTTCACTGTCCACTGTACAGCGTGCCGACCGCGACCCCGCGACCGGCGACCGTTCCATCGCGAGTAATGTCGCTCGTAGTGAGATTCGGCGATTGCGCGCCCGGGAGAACCGCTCGCCGTTCGATCCTGCTCCCGTAAAAACAAACGAGAGGCCATTCATTGCTGCCGCTGGTAATTTACAATACCCAGGTTTGACAGCCAAGTGTGGCGCCTTTGTTAGAAAACATATTGGTAAGGAAGTATGAAGCATGCCTCCTCCTGCACGCTTATGAAACGATATGCCGTATTTTTATACTGCAAGAATTCAAAGGCATAGGCGGATCTATACGTCTGCCGTGCTGAGGAAAAACGCCGTATGAGCCTTCAGGCGTTGCCAAATTTCTCCTGGTAAATCACTAATTTTCAGGAAATTTTTTGAATATTTGTCTACCAATTTCTCAGATATTTTTGTTTGAAATTCGATCTAAAATTTCTGAAAATCTCAATGACAAATATTCATAATTTATAAATTTTAAATAGAATAACTTTTTCCCATAAAATACACCGTTTTTAAGAATTTTAACGATAAAATGCGCCTGTGCCTGCCTACCTTCGTCATCGATGAAATCCAAGATGCCCGAAACGCGACTACCTCCTTTTCTTCTCTATGAGGTGGGTCTGCTCCCGACAGAGTTTTTGGTAGTCGCATGATATGGCCCCCCATAGGCGGATCCAAGGGGAGGCTGTAGGGAGCGAGACCCCTACGACAATGAACAACAATACCACGTCTGCCATGTATCAAAAAAGAGGGGGAGCAGACGGAAAAACTAAATTCGAAAAAGAACTAAATTCGAAAAAAATCAACGACCCAATTGGCAACACAGAGGTTGATTCGTGTCGCGATCTCCCCGGAGATCGCGTAACCCGCGATGGAAGTGCCAATGAGGGGGCTAATAAGAGGTCGGGGCCGCCTCAAATGAAATGGCCGGACTCCCGACTCCGGACCCTTGAGTTATTTTAATCTCTTTTGTGCGTGGCCAATTCCAATCTCACCGACGACTGCGAGCTTACAGCACCGTCTGTTTCCCTGGAACACGATCAGATTTGGTCCGAACGAGCGAATCCTCAGCTCCAGGAACAATGGATCGATTAGCAGTGACGTCACAGGCGGCCCTTAACGCAAAGGAACAACAACGTAGCGCCAACTGGTAAAAACGGGCGAATTTGCATTCGTACGTTGGTTTTGGAATCCTTGGACGGGGGGAGCTACTGAAAAAGGCCTTGCATGCGGGATGTTTGGACTGTGGACCCTTTCCTCGGCCGGCATCCACTTTGCGTGTTGAATTAATTGATTAGCTCGTTTTGGAAGTTTGACGTAATGAGAGAAACAGAGGAGGCTCCAACAGAAGCAGATACCATCGCATTGGAGGGACAAAGTAGAAACAACCTGGGTTGGTCATTGCATCCTGCAGAACCTTGGGGCTCCCAGTGATAGCAATATTTTATGGCATTTGCTCATTATGTATCGATGTTGAAGTCATTGCCTTGCTTACAGACGTAATCAGACTCATGTCATAGGCAGGTTTCGATATTTATTGATTTATTTCTCTCCTTCTTTTCTTCTTCTTTTTTTGGACCTCGGAAAAGAGAACACTTCCGGTATAAGTATCACTGACGAGCCACTGGCCAAAGTCAGCAATACACTTTTACTAACTTAAAAATTGAAAACTTAAAGGAACGTTAGAACACGGAAAAAACCTAAAACAAAAAAAATTGAGAAACCGAAAATATAATATCTATCCATTATTATTATTTTTCTTTATGAATTTTTTTGGGATGTTTAGGTACTTCTGGATATCTATACTCAGGTGAATCCCGGGATATTTTACAACACGGAATGTGACGTTACTAAAGCTGCATGTAAATATTGATGCATAATTCAAAATGTTAGCGACTGCTTGTTCAAATCAATGTAAAGACTTTAACGCCCTAGTTTTGAAGTTTGGAACTTGGAGTCTTTATTTCTTGCAGAGAATCGCCGAGGCAACTGGTAAGAATCTTCCATATTTTTAGCCTATGTGTTCGCATCATTTCCGAGTGACAATGGCACTAAAGACTGTTTTGCTTTTAAGGATCACTCTCACTAACGATAAGTGTTTGTTGATAAGTGTTGTATTGTTGTGTGAACATGTTATAGGCGACGTAACCAGACCACTATTCTTGAAACTATGCGATTGATCTCAGGATGATCGTGATCTCGGCTGCTTTTGGTCAGGAGTATGTTGTACCTGTCGTTAAGAGGATCAGGCAAAATATCTACTGAAGTTAATGGACGTTTAATGGAGTTCGTGCTAATAGTCATCCCCTAAATGTCATTGGGAAACGTCGAAGTGTTTACTTCCGCTATTCCAGTGGCAATAAGTGCCTTAATGATAGGGGCAGCCCTGGAATCAATTCAAGTGGGAGGAGCAGTGATGCCCTTCCTGCCGTATTTCGTGCATGGGGTTCAGCTTTCCTCGCATCCAAATTCTCACGTTAGGTTTTTTTCTCATGTCGTTCCCTAGAAAAGGGTGCTCGGAAAATGACTTGTAGCGTGTAGCACCTGACACACATTTACCTCCTTGTGAATAGAGAATTTAAATAGCAAAACGACATTTCTGAATGCGTATGAATGTAATACGTCATAAGTCACCCGTATTTTTCTTCCCTTTTTTTTTCTTACTAAAGTCCGTAAAATTTCCATACTTTCGCCCTAATGGTAACTTCAGGACAGTGCGGAACAGATCTCGACAATTTTAGGGCTTTGGATTTTATAATATAGTAAGAAATCTCGTTGAAATATAGGAAATTGAAGGATGATGCATACATTTTAAATTGAAAAAAAAGTTTTTCGATTGAGATGATTTACTTTTGTTTATTTTTTTACACTTGTCTGCTTTAAAAATTTAAGACATTATCATTCCAGCTTTTCTAAGCGCCACCGGTATTAAAATAAAAGTGTTGTTTGAGTATATTCGTAGTTCTAAAATCGCAATTTATACCGTATACTTCTACTTTTTAATAAATCAGGATCCTTCCTTTGTACCGTGCCGACTAACCACTGACTCAAAATGACAACACGTAAAATATTACCGGTTTCCAGATTTCCGAGGAGGTAGCATGTCGAGAGAGCCGCGGGTAACTTTGTGCGAGCTGGAGTCCAAATTCATGGGCAACGGCTGAGGATGCAATGACTGTTTCTAGTCACTCGATGCGTGATATTGAGGAGACACTGTGTGCACGACAGCTCAATCACATTCTAGTGGCGCCGCACAATCACAGCTTAATGAGTGAAACTCTCACATCGATTGCCTGAGTATGATCACGATCCGATTGGCTTCCCACGGATTATTCATCACTTTTTTAAATGTTGTATTTGTCTACATCTCTGTATTTTTGTCTTCGATTGGTCGAGTGTTGACCCTTACTATCACATTTTACACAAGAAGTAAGTACAATTTAATTATATAAATCACGCGGAATGCTCAGGCAGGGGTGATGCAATAGAAGGGAAAAAGAAGGAAGGGTTTGGAAGGGGTAGTGGAAACGCTCGGCGCCCAGGCTCTGGACGCGAGGGTTAGGATAGAAGTTTCGCGTTATACTTCCACATGAGGTCATCTTTTTCTATGCAGGGTGTTACAGGGTTGAGTACAAATATTTAAGGAGTCGAATCATTGGGTCAAAAAGACGTGTTTTTGGTATAACTTGTTTCCCAAAAACGCTTTCCCTGGGCGCCACCCTTATTTTGACCCAAAGACTCGACTTCTTTAATATTCGTCCTTACTAGCGAAACCCTGTAGAGTAGTTTTGACCCCTAGCGGGCTAAAAATCGCGGAAAATGAGTCTCGTTAGCCATTGATTGATTAATCCCATCTATGCGCGCAGTGGCGTGGCGTGCTTTGCGATCTATCGATGATTCCCCATTTGAAGCTGTGGTAAATCATCGATTATCAAGGTGTTCACTGTGAACACCCTGTTCATCGATACTTTTCATTAGATTTAAATGGCCGATCAATCGATATATCGCAAAGCACGCCACGCGACTGTGTGCGCGACGATTAGACGTTCGAGGAAAATGCGTTGAGACTCGGATGTAAGATTAAACAGTCTCAGACGCGTGATAATGGTTGCACTGCTACGATACATGTTGCGTCTTAAGCCTCATGGTGGTGCGTACCTCAGAGTCTAACGTGAGAAATCTGAGCCATGTATCTTGCACAAATTGGTTACGTGATTCAACGGTGAGAAGATGAGTTTTTGTTTCATCTCTATATGCGACAGTTTTAGTGATGACAATTACTACATCATATCTAAACTACCAGTAAAATTCAAATAAAGCTCTGTTACACTTGTATCATAATAAATGTTTTATAAACCTCGTTTTAACACAATTTTAAAATATGATTTAAGAAGCGATTATCTTCCAAAATGATACCGAAAAACTAATTAAAAAATTATTTAATCGAAAGTAATGGTGGTGTGAATAAAGCATAGCACCTCCAGAGACTTGAGCGCAACGTAGAAAAGTAAGCGCACCGCATATGTAAGACTATGAGGTATACCGATCCTGTGAGTGATTCCTTTCTGTCCCTCATATTCTGACGGGATGAAATCCACCTCCCTTTAATGAACCACGCGTATTTGGCGCGTTACGTAATCCGGTAGAACGCCTCCTTTTCTAGGTCTAAAACTCGTGGCGCAAAGCCATATGTCAAAGAGATGAACATAACAATTGCGCTCATTACACGAAAACCTGAACAAGCACAAGCACGGGGAATTGTCCTGAGCACTGGGCATTTATTCCATGCTGATCTCGTACCCACCAAGTTTCCGCATGTGCGAATTTGTTCTTTACGGCTGTACGTGAAGTCGACCGTTGAATCCTGGCAAAATGACAACCGCGGTTTACGATTTTGGAGTGCAAACATCGGGTTGGTGCTATGTGGGCGCGTGAATTCCCTCCAAGCTTCTCGTGTCTTCTTGCTCTTCCTGCCCGTGGGTTTTATATTTGGAAGTCGTGAATGGTCAACGACGATAGCACACAGGCACAGCGCGGATGAGCGTGGCTGCTAAATGTCGATGAAAAGCACTACCATTTCCATGTAAAGCTATGTTAATTAGGTGAATTTTAATGAGGGACATGACGTCACCTCTGAAAAGGGACGATGGTGCCGTGACCCCACCACCCGATTAGCCGTAAGTGTCGTTTCAAAGCGATAATAGACAAATAGAGGCTTTGATCACGCGTAGGTACACCCGACGACCTACCTTGTCGGTAGCTAGAATGTACATTGTACACGCACTTATTGATGGGACGATTGCAGACCATTAGTTCACTTTACTTTAATATGGAGAGTGTGCATTTTGAGTGATTTGCGCGTATCTGCATACGATAGGTACCTTCTTTCTCCTTTCCGCGTACCGCACAACTTCCTCTCTGTAAATATTGAGAAATCCCTAAGGTACTAATCGGACGGTTGGTAGCAATAACTAGGGGTGTTCAAACGAATAATTGTCGGAAGTCTACCGATAGAGAGCCATGCGACGTTTAAAAATTTCCGCCGCCATTTTATTTTTTTACAGAAAAATTGTTGGTTGAATCTGTTTGAAAATTCCACTGAATTTCAGTAGCAACATGAAGAAAATTCTGTGATATTTTTGGACCGTCTCGTTGAGCAATTTCTCTGTAAAAAAATAAAATGGCGGCGGAAATTTTTAAAAGTCGCATGGCGCTTGTGATTCTTTGGCCGGAAGGTGACGCAGTAATGACGACGCGAAAAGAAGAAGTATTGCAATAGGATGGTCATTGATTAAGGCGGTTTCACGTGTTTTTGACCGCCCATGTGAACATGGACTTGACTTATGAACTACAATTTTCAATTAGGGATTACAATATCTAGCCCATCCGTGAAAACACACATGTACATGCGGAAACTAATAGTGCATACGTCGTTCCAAACTGAGTCAGATATTGAAGTTCCATAAAGGCGGCCCATGGTCGGCTAGTAGGAAAATCCGGCCCTGATTACCGACAATAACTTGCCGTAAACACTGAAAAATTTTAAGTCAAACTAACGTAATATTTAATGGCTCCATATCATATTATAGCTTGCGAGGAACTCCGGCAATATGGAGGATTTGCCATTTATACACCAGCTTTATGTAAAAATTTTCGAAAAACACCGCGGTGCGACTAAATATATTCCGAACTTCCTCCAAAGCCACTAGACACATAATGAAGCGATGACAAAAGCAAAACCTCCAAGTCTATTTTTATATTACAAAGTCGCGCATCCCGGAAAACATATTTTTTATATGATAAAAATAAAGTGTTACCCTTATTTTTGACGGTAGAAAGCGGTTGTAGTGCTTGTAGATAGGATTGAAAAAGTGCTCTTCTTCTCAACGCTCCCTGGTAAAAATTGGCAAAAGAATCTGTGTTCCAAAATACCATAGACCTACAGCCGGCTGTAAGATTTTCAATAGCTTCTATAGCCGGCAACACAATTTCTTATAGCCTTTTCTAGCCGATGGCGATTAAGCAACAGCCCGGCGATAAAGTGTATGCTAAACGTTACTAATTACGGATGCTAGGACTTAGTGAGTTTTTGGACTACCGCTCTCTTTTTGGGCCATAGTATCTTGATTTATTTTGCGAGGAAAGCTCCGTACTTTTGAAGGATGCCTGCCATTCCTAATATGTTGGAGCGCCTTCAATTTCGTATGATACTGTGCAATACCTCTGGTGTGAAATAGTTGCTTCAAGCGCCGTGGTGCGCTGCGGCGCGGCGCGGAGGGCGGGCAGCCAGCGCGAAACGCGCATTGGCGCCTACAAACCTAACGGGGATACTTCACGCATTGCGCAATGCGTGAAGTATCCCTATTAGGTTTGTAGGCGCCAGTGCACCACCGCTCCGCTTTGTGTTAGGCTCTAATATTTAATCTCGTGTAGTCAGCGTTTTCCAACTCATGACTTTGAAATGTTTGCACACTCTGTGTGGATTAATCTCATTTTAATTGATGAAAACAAATATGCAGTAAAGGAAAGTATAATGTGCGTTTTGTAAATATTATTAAGGTGATTTTGTACAAACTTAAGGATTTACAAAGCACACGAATTTCTACACAATTTCTTATAGCCTTTTATAGCCGATGGCAAAAAAGCAACTGCCAGGCGATAAAGTGTAAAGCCCGGCGATAGGAACTATAGCCCGGCTGTATAATTTTTTATCGCTTCGTGTAGCCAGGCCGTAAGATTTTTCCCGCTTTCTACAGCCAGCTATATGATTTCCTATCGCCTTCTTCAGTCGGCTATAAGAACTCCTATGGTATTTTGAAACGCAGCTCCTATCACCAATTTTTACCAGGGCTCTGCGATCATTTTTGAAAGTAACCTCAACTATTGGAAATTATGAGAGAAAAACCGTGGTACGCGTTTTTACCGTGCGTCGTGTCCATAATTTTGCCTCTGAAATGGACCGTAAAATTAACTTTAACTAAGGGTACGCCCCCTGGCTGCTACGCGACCCAACCTCCCGACGGCGCTTCGCGGATCCCTCGTGTTTTAATCTAAAAAGAGTGGCTTCATCTATATCCTACACTAACTAAATCTTACCCATAGCCTAACAAAATTTCCCAAACTATGAATAATGATGAAATATAAAAAAAATTAATAATATATTCTCAGAATTATCGAGGAAATCAATAAAAATGCTGCTACACAGTAAGGAAGAAAGACTTTTTGTAAAAAGTGATTCACGAAGAATAATATGCTCATGTAGGATTACCGAAAAAGTCAATAATAATGATACTTTATCATGAGGAAGAAAACAAATTTATAAAGATTGCTTTACGACTCGCTGAAAAAAAAAATCACTGGCATCAGACGAGTACATGAAAAAAAGTAGAAATAAAAGAACGGAAAACCCCCTTAGCTAAACTACACAAAACACAAAAGAACGTGTCGCAAAGTCCCAGAGGAAACTTGGCCTGCTGAACAAGTCGAAAAACTGTAAATGGTCGGAAAAAAGCTGCAAACCCGAGGAAGGGAAAGTGGGGGTGGAGGAAGACTCTCTATGAGAAAGGGTAGCGGATTGAGTCGGCGCAACATGAGCTGGGAGCAGGTGGTATAGTGGAAGGGGTGGTGGACACGCTCAGCGTTACAGGTCTTTAAGCGTTTCGCATAATACGCTTATGATTTTACGATTCGGTCTCGGATCCTTCTACAGTGCGCATGAGAATCAATGATTCTCGGTGTAATGTTTTACGCGGAAACAAAGAAATGTCAAAAGGTGGATTACTGCAAAACGGCATTTTCACGTACTTGATCCGCCCCTAGATCCTCTTCCGACATTGAGCGCGAAGTTACGGATCGCGGGCGTGTTCCCTGCTACGGCGCCGGCGCGGGCACGGACTCGGTGGCAAAGACAGTCCGTAGATATTATCTAATAGAAATGGGCGGGCCACAAATTTCTACTCGATTTTATTAAAAATTCCGCCCGCGCCACGCGGCCCGCCGTCGCATCTCAGAGGTGCATCGCTTAATCAACTCCGCGTTTATTCACAAACCACAAATCCACTTCGCGGTGCGCTCGCGGATCGCACTTTCCTGGCGCAGTGCGCACCGATTTGGCTCGTCCCCGGAAATCCGCCGTTCGTGCCGACATGGAATCCTAGAATTTTCACGCAAAAATCGGCAACGCCTACACAACTTTTTCCCGCGCGAATGAAAGTCACGTTTTAAGTGATAGCATTGATCTGGTGTGACTCGTCGCAGCTATTTCTGCAGTACCGTCTTTTTGTCTTATACTGCCGTCCTAAGTTAGGACAACGTATGAGCTTCAAATGTTGCCTTTCTTCTGATAAAATACGTATTTATTTCTCAAAAAAGCCGTTCCAGTAATACGTAACGCACTTAGGGGGGTTTGACCTAACGTTACGGTGCGTTGCATGGGGGTAGGGGGGAGGTCACGCCCAGCGTTACGTGACAAATCCGAGCCGTAGAGGGAAAAACATTTTAAGAAAAAACGTGCAAAAAATTGAAAATCCTCCCCCCCTTCCCGCTAATGAATCTTTACGGCGCGTGATCCAGCCGGGTGTCGCACTTCCTCACCCTCTCACTCCCTCTTCTATGCACGCTCCAATACTTTAGTGAATATGCTACGCAATTTAGTTTTTAATTAATCCGAAAACACAATAATGAGTAACAGAAAAAACGAAACAGGGACTGGGGTAACCTTTCTAGACGTCTTAAAATTTCAGACGCATCTTCAAAAGAATCGAACTCTTGATTATTGTTGATGCGGAGATCTTTAAATCTCGTCGGTCCGCCTGGTCCTGGAATATGCAAAAGCATTCATAAATAAAAGCAATCGAAGTTTTTAATGTCCACTGAGTAGACGCTGCCTAGAGCATGTCTTGATTTTGTACCAGGGCACTTTTGCGCAGGTGTTTTCGGCGTTTCCAAACTTTTGCGGATTTTCACCAATGTATAATTTCGTGGGATATTCACGTATTGCCGCAATCACACGCTGAATTTGGCAGCTGAATATGGGAGTCAACAGTCATCGCTCAACAGCTGAAATTTCGCGAATTCGAGTTACTTTCATCCAGATGTGTATCAAATCTATTCGAATTGTTCAGACAAATCCGACATTATCCGATGGTCGCTGGGAATCGTTGCTGAATTTTGCGCTACACGCTCAAAATTCAGGCATCGGACCGATGACTTCCCTTATTCAGCTCCCACATTTAGCGTGTGATTGCGGCAAAAGATAAGATTCAGGTTCATAAGAATAAATCCAAAAAGTGTCAGGAAAGTTTAGCGTATGAAAAGAATTTCGGCAACATCCGGTGGTTCATATCCGACGTTTTCTTTTAACGCGGTAGTATACGCCTTCGCCATCTCCGACTGTTTGCGCCGTCTTTGGCTGTTTTTACATCATTGTGCTTTTGGTTATAATCAGTTGCGTGGTCGAGCTCTGATGTAAGTTTTCGGGCACCAGCTCCAGTGTGTTCAGTGGAGTGTGTAATGACCCCCGGGATCTTCGTGTGCTCCACGGACGGAGCCGCCATCGCGGATAAGCGTGGATTTGAGCTTTTCGTTTCGAGCATCGAGTCGAGCAGCACACTCCATCGATCGAGTGGATCTCACAGACAATGAAAGCATTTTGGCGTCGGAACCCACTTTGAGCGCTCGAGCACAGCATATTGCTGTACTTAAAGTGTTTCTACGGAATGAATCGTTATTTATGTGTTATTGATTCCGCCCACAGGAAAAGGGACTTATTGTTAGATGCCGAGGGCCGTATTCTGCCGTTCTAAGGCGAAACGCCGCATGAGCCTTCAGACGACGACTTTCCTTTGACAAATCACGTATTTTCGGGCAAATTTTTAATTATTTTTCTTCCGATTTTTCAGAGACTTTTGTCCGTTATTTGATCTACAGTATCTAATAAGTTCGAGGGAAAGAATTAGTAACTGTCTTCAGAAATAAATATTTTTAAGAAATTTGGCAGCATTCGAATGCTTATGCGGCATTCTTCCTTAGCAGATCAGTGCCTACTCAAGGGAGGTTCATAGAGACCTTTATTGATACAACTCCATCCAGAGAAGAATTTTTTCCAACTTCCGGGCAAGTTCGACAGTAAAGCTTTTGAAATATAAATCCTTGGGGGTAAATGCAGTTCTTACGTAGCAGCAAAGGGGAAAAAAAAACTGTATACGTGACGTGTGCTTGCAGGAATTTTATCCTAGGAGACAAAATCTGTGTTACCAAGTTATCATTGTGGCCGTAGTCCTTGAGTTGTTGCTAAAAAGCTCAGGTGCAACTCAGAATTGTTTACACTAAACATGCGTGCGTCGTGCGTGCCCGAGACAACACACCGGACACACCGTATTCAGAGGAGATTTTCTTCAACAGTGTACCCAACAATTTGCAACTAACAGTGTCTCAATTTCACATTTTTGAGAACCGTATGGACTGACTTTTTCCACCTGCCACCCCCTTCTCATTCGTTCTGAAACTTCAATAAAAAGCATCAAGTGAACGAACCGGAGGGGAAGGGGGTGCATAAGACGCGTTTATTCGTATTAGACACATTTTTTGCGAAAGCCCTGTCAACACTACTAGCAAAAGTTCAAGGAACTTTGCGCGAAACTTAAGTTCCGTAAACCTATCTCTGTGCGGTCAAGGCCTTCCATTTATAAGAACAGAACGAAAAAATTATGAAAGAACAAACACAAATGTGGTTTAATAATTTTAGCTTCCGCCGGCGCGGCGCCGCCGTGCCGCGCTGACCGCACTGTATTTGGCGCAATGCGTGAAGTATTCCTGCAGTCTTGTAGGCGCTAATATGTGTTACATGCCGACCGCCGCGCCGAGTGCTTGTCCTTTTCATCTCAAGTCCTCGTCATCATTGCTCTCTGCGCTGCGCGCCGTTCCAGGCTAAATTGCGTGTTTGGTTTCTCTCTTAACTTGACTAATTAAAGGTACTGTCTCTTGTATCACCGAAAGACGACAAAATTAGAAATTACTATACTCTCAGAAAATGAGAGATTTTGTCGCCTTCTCTAGTTTGTAATTTTTTTTCGGAATCCGATTTTTTTTTATACCTGCATTTAAAAAAAAATGCAAAATTTGCCGCCATGGGCCGCGGCCCATGTGGTCACACCCTAAATCCGGCCCTGTCGGTAATGAAGAGTAATCTTCAGGAACAAATTAAGTTGCCCATGAGTACAAGCCTCATGAATATTTTAAGTGGCTGAGGACGCACCAAATGATATTGACTTTGCTGTTTTTTTTATCGTGAGAGTGTACTTATTCACTCGTGCCAAGTTCAAGAATTGCACCGCCCTCAAAAGTGCTCGGCTATGCCCTATGCTAAATAAACACAATCTCGTGACGGCTTGTTGTTTTTACACTGAAGTGTTGACCGTATTCAAATATTTCCTTTTTCGTGTGTCAGTGAGACAATTAAATATCATTAATTAGTGTAAGCAATTGAGCTAAGCTGCCGTGCTAAGGAAAAACGACGTATGAGCCTTCCTGCGTTGCCAAATATCTTTTGAAAAATCACGAGTTTTCGAGAAAATTTGCAAAGATTTATCTTCCAATTTTTCAGAGAATTTCGCTCGTAATTTGGTCTAAAAGTGTCTGAAAATTTCGAAAAAAAAATATTCATAAGTCCCCTTAAAATTGAATATTTTCAGAATAAATTTGGCAACATTCGAATGCTCATACGGCGAATTTTCTTGACACGGCATCCTGCCTGTAGACTATAGACGCCTGCTCCGCTCTTTGTTTGGGGCTTTATTGGGGGCCACTTTATTTGGGGACTCAAAAACTGAAAACACGACAACCCTGCCGATGTATTTGGTGCCCTATCTTTGCATGGAGAGATTGTCTTGAGGTGGACTCTCAGGATAGCATGGGATATCCCCTCCATTTTGGCCTCAACTTGAGAGCTTTTTTTGAGCTTAGGAGTTGATTTCAGAGAAAAAACAGTGGCACCGTCGTGTTTCTCGCGGACTTTTGCATAAGAAACAACAGCCAAATCGCAAATTCCTCACACATGCAACATCTCCATTTTTCATTTTTGAGAGCTGCAGTCGGCCGTAGTACAGAGTAGAGGCGGCGGACCTGTTACCTACACGCGCTATTGGAACCTACGTTAATGGCATTCACGTATCGGCGAGTGCTTCAAACCGCGTTTGCTGATGCCGTGATTTTATCACGATTCATTCCAGAGTTTCCGCATCAAAAATCCTGATGCCAAGCTCAATGATAATAAGCGAGTCTCCCTGATCCGGCTGCGGGAGGTTTATCGGTAAACCAGATCGGAAACTTCTCCGCCTCGGCCGTCCCGATCGGGAGTCGAGGGAGAGACGGTCGTTGTGGCCCATCAGAAACATTTTCGTCGAGAACAATTGCATAAGCTCACACGTAATTCAGAATCTCACGAGGGGAGCCCGGGACTCAAAACATGGAATTGAATAACTACACAAAACGGACGAGAAGGTACCAATCAATCACCCAATCACGATGCCACGACCGGGTTGACCCGATCGAACCGCGGTTCAACCGTTGCTTCTTCACCAGGTCCTCGACTGCCCAATACTGTTGAGCCTCGGCTTCCGTTACCTCAAACGACTTACAGAGCTCGTGAGTTTCCGACGCTTAGGCTCTTTTAATAGTTGAAGACTGATGCTAGTCGGGGAATCGATCACCTTCGCCGAGTAGCATTTGATGCGCCGAAATCTATGGTCAGATCGGAGGTCTCGTGTGAACCAAGATGACGTAGATCCCAAATTGAAGCGGTGCGCTCCACAAAGAGCGAATCACACAGTTCAGTTACAAAACCGCAAAGCTCCGACTCTCTCATTCAAAATCCCATTATCAAAACCTTGAATTAAGTCATCTCAGTCCGGAAGGCACCGGCCGTCGCAAGCGACTTGCGCTTTGTCGACTTGATATCTAGCTTGCACTCATTGGCGTGGCGTGAATTGCGATATATCGACTATTATGTCATTTAAACCCATGGTAAAGAATCGATTATTAGTGTTCGCTGCGAACACCCTGATTATCGATCCTTTTCCATAGGTTTAAATGGCCAATCAGTCGATATATCGCAAAGCACGCCACGCCACTGCTTGCACTTTTAACCCATCCTACTTTCTCACCTCTTCCCAGGGAGCACCATGATCTGTTTTCCATCAACTCCCCGTCCAAAAATATCTCATTATTGGACGGCAGAAGTACAAATGCGGAGCTTGGAAGACAAGTGAGACAAGTGCTGTTTTTGAAAAATATAAGGCATTCATGATTTCAACTAAAATTAGTCTTGAAATATATTCTAAGGAAAAATTTACCACTAAAATCCATTTTTTTAGCATCAAAATGTGAGTTTTAACTTTCTTATGCCGCCATTTAGCTCCATGTAATTTTGAAACTTTAAACACGCATTTCTTGAAATAGAAAAAAAACGGCGAGAATCCCCCTTTTCCTCCAAGCCCCTCAAATTAGAAGGAAGGGATAAGTGTAAAGAGTAGATAAAAGTTACCTAAGACCTAATGTAAAATACGTTTAAGGATGGTGGGAGATTAAATGTGTAGTGAATGAAACATGTAACATCATAGGAGCATGAAGAGGCACAAGAGAAAAACCAGATGGATAAGACATACCGTAAGAAAATAAGGTTTAATAGAGGTGTTTCCGCGCCTTCTCAATCTAATGACTTTGTTCATGAATTTTAATCTCCAGTAAAGAAAAAATATAAATGGACGTATCCACAGATACGATGACTTGAGAGCGCTGCCTACGATAGCGCGGAAAGAAAATTCAATTAAAATCAGTGCGCGAGAAACCACTCTGCCGAAACTTGAGAAATTACAGAATGTACTTACAACGTATCATAACTATAATATAAAATCGTAGGAATAATGCGTAACGTATAACGCCTGAGACGCGAAGCACTTCAGGGGGTTGGACCGCGAGGCGGTCAGGTAACCTACCCCATATGTTAAAAGAATTATCAATAACTCAGTTTTAAACGGAACTTCAGATGACCGCGATTTGATAAAACCTGCTTCTAGAAAAGTTCATGCAGCTTAGAAATTGCAGGTCTCTATTCCTAGAGAAGAGGAGGACGAGTGTGGAAAACTTGAATGTATTAATCCTAGTGACTTTAATTAAAAACCGGCATTGAGGTCTTGGCGAGCAAAACTTTAGTGTCTCTCTAATTACGTACAATAAAATACCAAAATTGGCCAATATGGTGTATAAGGAATCAAGAGGTGAAATTTCAGGATCATTGAAGAATATTTATTCCGCGCTTCTCTTTTTCTCTTGAAAAATGTACTCCTTACATAAAATAATACGTACTGAAACGTGAAGTGCAAGAAGCATCATAAAAGTTCAGAGGTTTATACTCATGGAAAGAACGCGTTGCTATGACGGTATTTATGTTTACATTTTTTTAAAACCATTTGGTTTAGTTTTAAGTACCATTTTTTTCATAAACGTTTATAGAAACTGTATCAAAAATCTTTTGAATTCCTTCCATTCGAAGATTTTTAGGACTCTTTACTGGGTACTTACTACAATTGTTAGTGTAATATTGAAAACTTGCGTCAGCATTGAGGCGCGTCATCGTTAGGACGTCGAGTTTCAGAATGGTTTTCCTATAACTCAAAATTTCTGCTGCATGCACCTGCTATACATTCCATCCGTTTGAATGCATGTAAACAAAATGAATTGAATTTTTAAATATTTTTAGTGTTACGTATATGGAATCTACTGCAAGAGTTTCTCGGTTCTCATCTCCTTCCCCTTCATGCAAATATTTGATCTCGAACGGGAAAATGGGGAGAGTATCCTCGGAGACTTGAACGAATGGGTAGAAAAAAATAACTGCCATAGTACGAATCCAACGTCACCATAGCCACTATTGCTCTTGGGTTTAGCAAACCTTCGATCCCTGATAAAGGGAGTTTGTAGAAGACTTGGAAACTTAAACAAAAAGTAATGAGTGAATTTTACTAAGTTCCTAGGAATGTCGGGATTAAATATATATCACAGCGTTAATCAATAATTCTCAACAAGTCTTCGGAAATAGTAGCAGATACGAAAATATGCATATCGATGGGCAAATTACGAGACCGCGTATCTCTGTTTGCGACTTTGCATCTTCCTGTCATACTTTATTTTTCCTTTGGAAACTAGTTTACGTAAATTCTTGATACCCTCTTGATTTGTCTCCCCTTACGGCAGATTATTCTGTAAATATTTCAAGCTATTATATTGACTCTTTTCTCCTCAAAAAAAGAAAGAAGGACGTGGTTTTGCACTTTGCCTATCGATATCTGATTCCCTGTTGTTGTTGGTGGTGATGGTGGTGTTTTTTGTTTTTTTTTGTTTTTTTTTTTTAATTCCAAAAGAAAGGGGGCTGCCGTTTCTACAGCTCTTCTTAATTTTGAATTCAATTTTACCCGCCTAATTTTGCGATTCGAAGTTTTCTTTGGGCGGCATAGAATATTAGAAAATTAGCATAAAATGATGTGATCATATTTTTCTGAAAATTCAAAAGACGGAAATGAGCTCATAGAAACGGTCTCTTTTTAATAGGACTCGAATGCCGAAAGCCCATGGTATCCGGTAGTGGCGATGGATACGGAAAATCAAGGCTCGAAAGTACTTCGCATTTGGGTTGTTGAGAAATGATGGGCTAATACTGCCGTGCTAAGGAAGAACGCCGTATGAACATTCGAGAGTTGCCACATTTCCTTCGCTAAAATGTTTATTTTTGAGGAAAGTTATGAATACTTTTCCTTGAAATTTTCAGGAACTTTAGGTGAAATTGCTCACAAAAGTATCTTAAAAATGATTGGAAAATATTCATTAATTTACCAGGAAATTTATGTTTTATCAAAGGAAATTTGGCAACGCCTGAAGGTTCATCGGCGTTTTTCCTTAGCACGGCAGCACAGCTCTTGGCCTCGGATAGAGAGTAAAGAAAAGAGCGAGTAATGAGAGTTGTCTAACCTGCCGAAAGCATGTTGATTATCCACTTTGGACTTTCGTGTAGGCAGAAGGATCGGAAGGGTCGGCGGTCATCCAAGGGTCACTGGGCGGGCTCGCACACTTTTCCACTGAGCACGTGAGCACAAGGTCTAGCCACGCGAGTCAAAACGCACGAAATCGAAAAGCGAAAAGCGCTCGAAAACCCGAAACCGCGAGAACAATGGGCAAGCGCGGCTGGCCCGGACGACGAAGACTTGCGGGCAGGTGGATCCCAGACCCGGAGCCGCGCGCGTGGGGTTAATGAATAAAATGCAAGAGTTCTCAAAGTTATGAAATGTGACACTGTTTTGAAGCGGGCGGGGCCCGGGGCGCACGGCTTCCGCGTTTGTTTTTACGAGAAAAA
The DNA here is from genome assembly GCF_001854935.1 of Bemisia tabaci. Classification (NCBI taxonomy): domain Eukaryota; kingdom Metazoa; phylum Arthropoda; class Insecta; order Hemiptera; family Aleyrodidae; genus Bemisia; species Bemisia tabaci. Next base: position 304,864 of record NW_017551372.1, on the reverse strand, counting down.
CTGACAGAGGCGAGCCGCGCGAAGATGGGCCGATTGTGGCGCGGGTGAGAATAGTCAAGCAGGAAGATGCTCTGCTCGGACTGGGTCTTGGTCCCGCTGTCCGGGGATCCGTATAATGAGTGGTTTCTCGAGACCCGAGAGAGTTCTTATATCAGCCGCGCTTATCTTCGGCTTCTCCCCACACAGCCGTGGATGCCCCCATGGGATCCGAGTTGATTTTTATTCCTCGGGATACCGGTGGCGGTGCCTCCTCGCACGGGTGTCCCCACTGTCCCGCGCACCTACCTTCAGTCGCTCTTTTTTTCCTGGCCGCTCTTTGAGTACCTCTCAGTGACTTTGCGATATTAGGCACAGAGAGAGAAAAGGAGCACTGGAAAAAAAAACACACATTGGATCTAGGGTCCAGACTCTTAAAAACATCGACAAGAAAAAATACTCTTGATTCAATCAGATTTAACCTTAAATCGAGAGCCAAGCCTCTTAGTTTGAGCGGATTTCCTTTTGATTTAAGCTTTTTGATTGAATCACGAGTCCTTTTTCTTGTCAATGTTTTCAAGAGCCTGGGCTCTAGATCCAATGTGTTTTTTTTTCCCAGTGAGGTGTTTGCATGAGGACTGTGTACCCTGTGACGTAGGTCGGTACAACCTGGTCGGCAAAATCCGAAATTTGAAGAATGAAAAACGGAACATAACGTCCAATTTTTTTGTTTAAATCAACTCATGATATAATTTCAAACACGTTATGTAGAATGCATTTTTTCCATAAACTATACCATTTCCAAGAAAATCGATAATGAAAATCGCCGGACCGACCTACGTCATCAAAAAAATTCACATCACAGGGTATAGACCCTTAGTCGTCCAAGGGGGGCGTAATGTGATATTTTTCCCGGGGGGTGCGGGGGCACAGCCGACGTGGAAAGCGGTTGAGACAATTTCGGCAAATTATAGAGCAATTTTACGCTATTTTCAGGTTTAAAGCTGATTTATCGCACAGAGAAAAAATTGCAAAATCGAACATATTGAAGTAACCGAAAGACTGGTGAAATAAATCATTTTCATAAAATTAAAGCCACTAGATGCATCCAAGCACCATTATTTTCAGAAGAGTGCGCGAAAGATTATGACCTAAAATACTGTTTTTAAAAACTAAACTGAAAATGGCGTGCCCAAGAAACATATCAGCCGGAAAGATTTTTCTGGCCCCATCGAAAAATGAAACATTCAGTCTAGTAAGTAAAAGTTGATATTTTGAAGGCGGGACAGAGGGAGAGAGAGAGAGAGAGAGGAGAAAAAAACGTGTTGGGTTGGATAAAGATATAAGGTGTTCAGTAAGAAAAGTAAAAAAATAAAGCGACAAGAACGAATCGATGAAATTCCTGAGAGATCTATGGCAGGAAGCCCCAGTCAACAATCATTTTGTTAACAATGACAATGTTTTTAGAAGTGACAGATCGGTTGAAGCCTAATTTTGCGAGAGTAAACTTAACTATATTTTATTAGAATTCACCGACTGAACGACCTCTTTCGGCTCCGCTGTTAAATCCTGAGTTTTTAGTAAGGTGTAGTCATTTTAGCGATATTCTCATTAACCTTCAGGTGCTGAGGCCGAGTCAAATTGACCAAGGCTTCCTTAAAATAGTGGCCCGCAGGTTGTGAGGGACCGTCACTGTCAACACAGCCGAAAAAAGGAGAGACGTAATCAGGCCTCGCTTTTAAACTATTTCTCCCGAATCCGAGCGACATCTCATTGGTAGCGTAGAGCGTAGCATTGAGTGTTCACGCCTTGCGCCATCGCGCCTTCAATTTTGAAGATGAAACACGGACTTCCATCATGTGCGAATAGTTGTATCTTTGCACCGTCATCAACGCGTTCCCTTTACCTTGTCTACCTCCATACTGGGTTTGTTTCCGTTTTTCACATTTGTATTTGTAGTGGTGCTTCGAAGGCTACGTGAGCAACACAGCCGAAGATGCGAGGGAAGGCATCATCCGGCCTCGTTTTTTTACTTGCTTTCCCCAATCTCACCAGCAGCATAGAGCAAAGCATTGTGAGTTCACGCCATCGCGCCTTAAATTTTGCATATGCAATATGCACAGTCACCAATCATCAATAGTTGTATCGCGTTTAGATGTGTCTTGTTTTTACAATTTGAGATAAGTTAAACTTAAGTTTGCTCAAAATATTATAAATATCCAAATCAATAATTATTTTGAAAGGGAGTAAAATGTTTAAAGGTCTCACAAGCGCTCTAAAAATTAAAAGTGGAGAAACATAAGGGGGAAAAACGGGAAACAAGGCTAAAATATTAATAAAAACCGAGACGTTTCGACTCAAAAATGAGTCATTTTCAGTCGGATATACAAAAAAAAAATTGTGTATTTCCGACTGAAAATGACTCAGTTTTGAGTCAAAACGTCTCGGTTTTTTTTTAATATTTTAGCCTTGTTCCCCGTTTTCCCCTTTGTTTTCCTACTGTTATCATTGTCTCGGGCTGCTCTTAAAAATGTGTATCTATAAATTAACCCGACTTTATCTTTTGAGAGAGTTACGCTACGCCGGAGGAGGGGGGGGGGGGTGATAAAGCGCCATCACGTTACCAAAAAGGTGAACATTTCAAAGAATAATATTTCTTACCCTCCAGAACATACAAATAACACGTTCAAAAACCATCAAAATCAATCTGTTAGAATACAAGTCACTTTGGCCTTGACTTGAGACTTCGCGTATAAAAAAAAAGAAGAAAAAAAAAAAAAAAAAAAAAAAAAAAAAAAAAAAAAAAAAAAAAGCTGAGGGTTAATTAGACTAAAATCATACAAAATTCTCAATAATTTCACATGGTTTGGAAAAGCCTAGAAAACTCAACTCTTCAATTTTTGGACGATGACAGTTTTGAATGATGTAACACTCAAGTAAGTATAGTTGCGATTGTCTTTCATGTATCACAATCTATCATTTTGCAGACTTTTTTCTATTCAAGCAGAATTTTGTACATTATATATATCTTACCAAAAGTTATCATCTTGTTTCTAGTTATATTTGGACCTCGTTAAGCAGAACGGAACCAAGCCACATCAACTATTGCCAAATTTAATTGGACAATTTAATTTTTTACATGAAAATGGTTGTGCGGATTTTTGTGAAAATGTCGGTGAATTTTCTGCATAGTATGAGGTAAATTCCTTAAAATTTTCAAAGGAGCCCGCACAAACATTCTCTTGTAAAAAATGAAATTGCCGGGTTAAATTTGGCAACAGCTGATGTGGCTTGGTTCCTTTCTGCTTAACGCGGTCCATTTTACACGCAAAGACAGTTGTGCCATTAAAACCTCAGTTGTTGCAAAATTTCTTTTTGTATTTCACATACAGCTCAAAAAATCTTTCTGTACAATATTGAGCAGTTTTTAGGTACATAACTGCTCTAATCACCGGTCGTGTTTTTTGGTATCCAGATAATATCTTGAAAATTTTTTTCTAATTGACCCAAAGTTTGTTTGAGAAAGATACCAACACGGACATAGAAAGAAAGAACCCATCCGCGGTCTTGATCCTGTCTCTCTAAAAATCCAGAGGTGTCTTTTTTAGCTTTTGTTATTGCACGAAAAATCGCTAGAACTTTAATGTTTCAATTCAAAATTTTGCCTGATGCCAGTTGAATGGGTGGGATTATCAGTCTCCCTCGACGAGTGAATGAGAAAACTTCATAAAAGTTCTTATTCAATTCGATAATTCGGTTGGATTCCTATTCAGATTCGATTCAGAGGTTTTGATTCGCCTTCAAATCATGAGGATACGAAAGAGTATAAATGCGTGCAAGGGACTCATGACCCTAATGCACGAGGCTGAATTTCAAAGCGTTGTTGTCTCTCAAAATATCCAACGTGAACGCTCAAGGTTCACTGATTCTATCTAGAGGTGTGTCTTTTTGTTTTGACTTTTACTCGTGCACTAGGGGCCTGTGGCCGCTACGCGGCCGCCAACCGCTGAAAAAAACTACACATAAAAAATCGTAGAACAACCCTGTTTTACTTATTTCATAGATGAATGGATTCAAAAGCCGACGGGTGCACCCGAAAGAAAGCGTATTTATCTTTGATTGCAACGTCACATATGCACCACTTTTTATGTCTTATTTTTGAACACCGTTTCTAAAAAGCTACACACAAAGTTTTTCTGAGGAGTTCCCAAGTTTTTTTAAAATAAAAGCTACGTACAGTAGGTAGTTTAGAAGTTTCAAAATTTCCGGAATGACTAAAAGTACTTAAAATCACAACACATTTTGATGCGATATATTCGTTTGCTCTGTTTTCTTTTTATTAAACCAAAATTAATTTTATGCGATTCAAGTTTCAGGATTGCTGCATCGTTTAAACATCGTCCGAGTTTCTGAATCGTTGCAATTAAAATACATATTTACCCACTAATTGGGGTAAAAACCGGGCAGGGACCGGCAAATGAAATGACGCGTTGACCTAGTCTTGCGGCGATTTGAGTGTCGCGCAAGCCAGGGAAGGGAGTGCAGTCGAGTGTCGAGTCATCTTCATACAGTGTGGTGTGCCATCAATCCAGCTAGCGGCAATGTGCCTACACCCGTAATCGGATAGTTACCGCAAATAACTCTTGCATACTTGCATTGCGTTTGGTGCAATGCGAGAAGTATTCATGCAGTCTTGTAGGCGCTAACATGCGCTCGACGCCGACCGCACTGTTTGGCGCAATGCATGAAGTATTCTTGCAGGCTTGCAGGCGCTGATATGAGTTTGATGCCGACCGCAGCGTGTTTCGGCATTCGAACTTGCGTTAGGATAATCACGGCATCTAACAATGGGGCTTAAAAATTCCATGCTGTGTTTCGACGCCGTATGAGTACTCCAACGTTGCCTCATTTCCCCCGATAAAATATTTTCTCTGAGAAAAGTTAAGAAAGGTCTGTATGTTAGCTTTTCTAGATTGAATGGACCATTAAGCAAGGTGCAAATTCAAGCACTCTGATACATGATTCTTCATCAGAATTTCACGTAGCAAGAGCATTCCAATGTCGCTAACCTTGCAAACATAAACGATCATCTAAACTAGTTTCACCTCTACTCCCAATAAACTATGAATTCAAGACGAAAATTACCGTCGCAAAGTTTACTTTTTGCAAAGAATGTACCTAAGTTGCACAAGCCTAGCAACATTGAAATGCTCTTAGTTCCTTTTTGCAAAATGCGATCCAATTGGTTGTTGCTGCAAAAAAATAGTTTCCCACAACCTGCTATACAATGCTCCAGTGACAATGTAAGTTGGCCCGAGCACTAACTTTTCGGGAAGAAAGCCTTCCCCCTACCTGGTTTCTCACTTAATATCCGCCCGAGTTTCGCATATCTTCCGTTTCTCCTCATCGCAGCTTCCATTAAACCGCAATTGCCCGGAAACTAGGACCGCACATCTTATCTGATAAAATCGTTCGCCCTTAAGACCGATTCTGGGGGGTTAGGCTAGACTTGTCGATGAGTCAACTGTTGATCTAATTTCATTACGTGAACGTAGAAGAAAAACGGGGTAAAAAATCACTAATGTGTGATCAATTTTCAAGGAAAATTCTGTAATTTCTCCTACGATTTTAAATAGATTAAAAAACGCGTAATATCCAAAATCTAAGCTCAGATTCGGATTCCTCGTGAAAAATTGATGAGATTTTATGCATCATATGTTAGAATAGCGTGATGGAAAGAGGTTTAATGACGTAAAAAAACACTAATGTGTGATCAATTTTCAAGGACAATTCTGTAAATTCTCTTACGATTTTAAATAGATTAAAACGCGTAATATCGAAAATCTAAGCTCAGATTCGGATTTCTCGTGAAAAATTGATGAGATTTCATGTATCATATGTTAAAATAGCGTGAAGGAAAAAGGTTTAACGACGCGTAGAGATTCTGTCGTACTTCCCCTTTGAATACTACGCCGCCGCCTGTCGCCCGAGCGAAACCGAACGGGGAAGCGCCGCTATAAGCGCCGGCTAAGCGTTCGGTTTCGTCGCGAGGAATTCCTCACGATAAATTCTTATTCTTCCTCCTCCGCTGACCCACTGAGCACTACCCATGTTGCCACGTTGCATTCATATGTTCGAATCAGTATGTCTACGTTACGTCTCTTTCCTTCACGCTATGCTCGGGTATGATACATGAAATTGTATCAATTTTTAACGAGGAATCCGAATCTGCACTTCGATTTTGGGTATCACGCGTTTTAAGTCAAATTTTCCAAATTCGACTCCTGTTTGATGGATTCTCCTGAAATTCGGTGTCAGGGTATGATACATGAAATCGCATCGATTTTTTACGAGGAATCCGAATCTGATCTTCGATTTTGGGTATCACGCGTTTTAAGTAAAAATTTTCAACTTCAAAAATCCGAAATGACTGAAGTGGCTTAAAATGCCATCTCGACTCCTGTTTGATGGATTCTCCTGAAATTCGGTGTCAGGGTATGATACATGAAATCGCATCGATTTTTTACGAGGAATCCGAATCTGAGCTTCGATTTTGGGGATCACGCGTTTTAAATCGAAATCTGTCAAAATTAAAAAAATTCATAATTCGAAAATCCGAAATGGCTTAAAATGCTATCTTGGCCCCTGTTCGATGGATTTTTCTGAAATTCGGTTTCAGGAGGTATTTTTCGACGGGAAACTCGAATTTATAGTCCATTTTTTTTAAAAGTCTCAAATTCAAGATGGCGGACGTGGGCTAAAATGCTATCTCGGTTTCGGTTTGTTCGAGTCTTGTGAAACGCGGTATCACACGGTATTTTTCAACGGAAAACTCGAATTTTTAGTCAATTTTTTAAAATTCTCAACTCCAAAGCCCATGGTCAAGCCGGTACCACACGTGCCCCACGTGCCCGGTCGATCGGCCCGCGCGGCGGTTCCCACTGAATTTTAACCCGACGGATCGGGCTTACGGAATTATGTATTGTGATTGTGATGACACATCATTAGAATTTAAAGTTTTCTATTCAAAATTTTTGTCTGATATCAATTTGAGAAATGGGATTAGGTAGTCCTCTTTGACGAGCGATATTCGTGTACTTCTTAAATTAATTTGGATTCTTCATCAAATTCGTTCGCCAAGTCGGGGGCTTTGAATCGCCTTCAAATCACGAGAATACGCCATACGGAGCAGCTACATCCATTCGTTGTTGCCGTTTTCCTTGGATAATCATCCTGAAAAGTAAAATTTCAAGGTTTTTTTTCTAATTGTTAAGAAATCTGGCAACTATCATTGCTGGAATCGGTGCAAAACGGTGTCACTGATGAATGGTTCTTGTAAACATTGTTGCACTGTGACTGATACTGGTCACTGACTGATAAGAGTAGTGTATTCAGTCCAGTTTGCAATTTGCATGCTGTGATTATAATAAGCATGTACATGCATTATAGTACCCTTTAATAATTATTGTGCGTCTTTAAACGTTTGTCTTTATTCGTAGTTTTAGTTCTCGGTGTATATAAATTCGTTTAAATTGACAAGATGAGCGGCGAGAAAGGAGACGCACAAAAATCATCGAACCAAACTGAATTCATCGACGATGTAATGTTGAAAGACTACGGTTATGATCTATACCCTGAGAGGAAATCTGCATGGCAAAGAACCTTTGCTGGATTGAAAGTGGATCCTGCAAGAGATAACCGTAACAAAATTGCTTGTGAACAAAGAGTTTATAGACTTATATTGAATAGTAAGTTCTTTAGTTTGTGTTTTTGCAATAGGAACTCTTGCATCATCTTGACATTTGCAACTTAAGGTGATTTGTCAAGCTCTCTGACGCAGTCGAACTGCAGCCTGATCGTTGAAATTTTGTATTTGTCGGGTAGATTTAGATGACATTAATTAAAAGGCAAAGTGTGATTGGTTGGCTATGTCTTATCGCTGCCTTATTGTGCCTTTGCCAGGTGGAATGGATGACATACTGTCGGAAACTTAAGAGGTGCCGTTGACTTTTCGTGAGTTCTACCCAACTTAGGCATGACAAAGCAGTGATAAGACATAGCTGACCAATCGCGCTCTGCCTTTTAACCTTTGTCATCCATGTGTACCCGACAAACACAAACTTTCAACAAACGCACAGGCTGCTGGCATGCAAGGTATCGCGTTGCTTAGGTCTAAAATCTCTGCAGATTTTGAATTTTTTTGAAATAAAAGTCCTCAGCACTTGCGCAGGAGCCTAAGGAATCATCTTCAACCAAAAGAGTTGCAAAATTTAGGGAAAGGAAAGAAGGTTCTTGTTTGGAAGGAAACCTTGCATACGATTCAGGAATCAATTACTATATCAAATGCGAAATTATTTTCCGAACAGGATTCTGCTTTCATTTCCCTGAATTTTGCAAAATTTTTGGTTTAAGATGTTTCTTCAGGCTCATACCTAGGGGTCATCATCCATATTTTGGCTGAAAATTTTAAGTAAAAATAATGGACTATCCATTTTCTGATTGGTACTTAACATGTTTTGAAGCTGAAGCGTAGGTAAACACGTCCATAAGCAAAGCATTTAAAGGATTTTAGTGGTAAATTTCTCGAAAACTTACCAACATAACCTCGTGGAAACTTTGAAAATCTGTAGATTAGAGCACCGAAATGCTGATTAAATTAATAAAACTTTTCAAAACTGGTTAGAATTCTAGAATAAGCAGACTAAGAGCAACAGCATTGCTCATTCAAACACACATAATTTTATACGAGCGGATAGTCCATTTTTGGCGATGCAAGTATCCGCTTTCATTCTAGTTTACCCCCTTTGTAAGGTTTAAAATTTGTGTGCATTTTTCATCCTACAATGTCTCTAAAATAAATGTATCTCCAAGCAGTGTTGCTAATAACTCAAATTTGATTTTTTTGGCTCCCAAGTTTTTTTCCTTGTGAACAGTCACATATCGACGGTGAAACTGCCAAACCACGTATCTCGTTTGCGGTGTTTAAAAATTTACGCTCACATTTTATTTTTTTATAGAAGACCAAATCAATATCATTCAATGAAATTTTCACAGAATTTTCTCCGCATAAAGAGGAAAAATCACAGAAATTTTCAAGACTGGACATTAAGTAGTTTTTCATTTAAAAAATAAAGTATGACAGGAAGTCTGCGACATCGCAAACCGAGATACGTGGTTTGGTAGTTTCACCGTCGATATGCGTATCAAATAACTTACGTAGTGCTCGGATTTTATTTTGAATCATCAGAACAGACAAGAGTAGTATGTACCTAATATATTTGAGGGCAAGATCAACATTGCTATAAAAATACTGATAGTTCTCAACTGATGTTTTTTAACCCTATATTTTATTTTTCCAGGTCCCATTGTAAAACTAATGATGGGTGCCTTAAATTCATCGGGCTGGTAAATATTTAAATCTCACTACTTACATATCAAGCATTTATCACTAACTTTTATTGCAGAAACTCTAAGAACATGAATTTCTGTTCATGAATTTGTCCTGCCCCAAGAAAAATTAATTGCTTACTCCACCAATTTAGAGGAACAGAACCAACCCACCATGAACACCTACGAAAAAAATGGAGATTTTTCTTTTTTAAAGTGAAAGAAAAACTACTGAATAATTAAGCATTGCATTATAATTAAATTATTGATCAGAACTTGCTTATTTTTCTTCAGATGAGGGTTTTTCCATCCTGTCTTTGTTCGCAGGAACAAAATGCATTTTCGACAACTACTGTCCCCAAGCCCTGTCAATCTCAAGATTGGCCGAGAGAGTCATGAGGTTAAATGAGAATTTGTATTCCCATTTTCAGCATTTGATATTTATCGGAGAGCTCAGTTATACCCCATAAACTGAAGATGTTTGAAGAAGTACAGTTTGTGCATCTCAAATTTCAAATCTGTGTCTAATTTATTCAATCTTTGTTGATTTTCCAGTCCTTTTGACTTCAGACGACACATATCCTGTGAATTATGCGATATACGAGTTCATGGCGGGTATGATTTTAATATGAACCAGGTAAATGTTTTTAACGTTCTTCTTGAATTTTAGTCCCTTGAATTTTCCAGATTGACTTAAAGTGAAAGTTATTTCATCTGCTAAGGAGGTACAAACCCTGACTTGTTTTCATGTTGATTCTTTTTCAACTTACAACTTTTCATGTTGATTTTGTCACAAAAAGAGTGCAGTCTATGACTCTGACACGTTGGAATTTTTATAAGAATTAATATTGTTACTGTCAGAGACGATTTGACTGGATTTTGGCTATTTCATCAAGTTCCATCTTGAATGGTTTCGAAGGTCTGGTGAGCAGCGCCAAGAAAGAAGTCCGTTGCTAGCTTAGTTTTCTGGCTTAGATTTGAAATACAGGACCAGTCCGCGACTTTTTGGACAGATACACCTAAAGGGATAGGAGGTAGGGAGTATCCACAAAATGTCAGTTTCCAACTTCTAAATCTTCAAATCTTACTTAAATTAACATTTTTATAAAAAAAAATTGTACATGCTGTAGCAGACATTGTATCTATATGCTTTTTTTTCAGGTTGTAATATGTCACAACACAGCAAATTCAGAAGGATATATCAATGGTATTCTAGCACATGAAATGATTCACATGTATGATGCGTGTAATCACAAACTTGACTTCAAAAATTTGGATCATGTAGCCTGCACTGAAATAAGAGCTGCTAATATGACCCACTGCTCATGGCTCAGCGGTTTTGTGAGAAATGACTTTTCTCCCTTTAAGTTACGAAAGTCACACCAGGTAAATGAAATGTCTTTTTGCTCTTCGGGGTAACCAAACGAAAGTCACACCAAGTAAACTAACTCTCTTTAAACATTCAAAACAAACCGGCAGATAACAACCCAGAGAGACTGAAATGTACCGGCTCATGCATTCAATGCTCTACAATTATCTTTTGAAAGTGTGACAGGTCACTGGAAAAACATTCCTAGTCTAGGGAGGCAAAATTTTTGGTAGAGCAAATTTTGTTAAATGGATCAAAGAATCAAATCTTTAGATCTCAATGAACTTTTCTAGAACCTTCTAGTCTTTCAAGAGTCCTAAAAATTAGACATGAGGAGTTAAGTTTATTTTGTGCTACTAGAGGGTGTAAATTTGCATCTTACTCCGGCAATTTTTTGACTGGCTCATGCCAGATTAGAATTTTGGATGGGTTTTTCTCCAACTTATCATCTCGGGTATCTCCCTAGCACGCAGTGTTATGTTTGTGCAAGAAGTTGGAATATGGTCAATAGGTACCTTTTAAAAAAGGGCTATTCATAGCTTTAATGGCCAGACACTAACTTTCGTTTCTGCAGCTATAAACGCTTCTATGGCTATGACTCCATTTATTTTTGAGGAGCTCAAGAAGCACATTTCTTCCTATGGCTGTAAATGCAGTAGGTATTTTTAGCCTTCTTGGAAATTCCAAAGAGATTAGAAACATGCATTAACTATTCATTTAAAATCATCCTCAATGGCGTTATTATTGGTACTGTTGTGTTTCTTGCTAAATTGTAGGTATTCCCAGATGGTTAAATGAAAAATTGATGCTTCAGCTTCATGCAACAACTCCATTAAATGCCTTAACTTAAAATCTACAAGTAATTCCCACTAATTTTTAGCACTTTGAAATAGACTATCTGACGCGAAGGGCTTTACATTCGGTGATTTTGAATAAATTGTGTAGACAGCTAATTTTTGGACTCCCTGATTGGCTGTCTCTCTATATAAGCCCCTATATAAGCCCTATTTTATTGTAAATTACCCAAGCCTCAACATGATGATTACTAACTTATTATTTTTATTTGATGTCCAGGACTGTGTGAAAAAGAAAGCGTTTCTTTCGATGATGGCTGCAAGGAATTGCTCACATGAAGATGGCCTTGCGGCCATAGACAGAGTTTTTGATCGCTGTTACAATGATTTGGAGCCCATTGGTAGGCGACCGAGAGGCAGCAAAGTTGACATTGAACTAGCATGCGAAGAAGCAATGAACCTTGGTTACTTATAGGTAGTGTTTCAATTATGAAGGTATGATTGTTGTTTTTCTATGAGTTGTTTTTATGTTTAACTTGTAATCTAGTAATAAATTCACATTTTGGTAGATGAAACATCTTTTTTAAATTTTTTTTCTCTCCTCAACAAAAAAATAGCCTTCAAAATTAGTCATCCTGAATCAATGGTAGTAGGTAGGCCAAGCTACAGTTAACTGTCTCTAAATTGAACGCTCCTGAAGTAGAATTTTCCTCTAAGTCAAACTTTTTTAAGGTCCCATAGAATTTTGCGTAAGAACTGAAAGCCCTCTAGGTGGAATTTCTTTCTAAGTGGGACTAACAATCTGGTCCCTCTGCGATTTGACTTAGAAGAAGTTAACCGAAGTATTGAATCCATCTACTGGTGAACTGGTTCATAAATTTTTTTACGTAAAGAAAGAGGAGGAGAGTGCATCATTGTTGGGGAGAAGATATGGGTTGCTCGTCTTACCGAATATGAATGGTTTAAATAAAAAAATGTGAAGCTCCATTACTATATTTAAAAATCCCCAACTAAGTACTTTTCATTTTCAAAAGATAACTGACCATTTGTATCCAAGTACCCTTATTTTCCATTAATATTTTGCAATGAGTGAAAAGCTTTGCAGAGATATTGTCAAGAATAACTGTTTATCAATTATCTTTTAGGAAAATAAAAGCTAATATTTACAATGATACAATCTGATGGACATGTGTATTTTTCAATTCTAGCCATTGACATGAAGGCCAATTATCAATGTTTCAGAGCTTCATAGTACCTAATTGTAAATTCACCATTCCTTTCCATTTTCTTGAGTTTATGAAGCCCCAACTGTTTGTTGGTGAATGTACAATGTATACTTGTGAAATGGAATACAAATTCAGTGATTTTCAAATCATATCTAATTTCTTGGCAAAAAAGATGTCACTAACATAAGAAATTATGATTCGTTCACAAGAACAACAACTTATCTGTTCTCGTAAAATCATGCCTCAAACCGCACATTACCAATGATTTAGCACTGACAGCCCTTTGTGGTATACTCAAAGCGTTTTAGCGCTGGCTCTGATCAGGTTGGTCGGGTTCAATTCCTATTTTCCTACACTCTATTTAATTTCTACCATGGCACTACTAGACTTAAAATTTTAGGTAATTTGAAACTGAAGTCAAAATGGACTGTATTTGTCGCATCAATAAGGAGGAGGAAGGCGAGGGAGCTTCATCATGGGCGTTTTGTGAAGAGGAAATAAGTATGTGTAGCATCTTACATTTCATCAATATCAGATCATTTTTGCTTATTTTCAGGGCATTTCCCTGCTCTGTGAGCCACATAACAAAATAAATTAACCCCTGAAGTATTTACCGAAAGCTAATGGGCCCCTTTCCAATTTGGAATTCACTCGGAAAGAAACAGCGCAGAGAAATTTCTAGAAAAATAAATTTTGAACGGGGCCGTCATTCGCGGCTGGTACAGGGTAGAACCACGTCTGAAACTATTCGAAATTACACCAAAGAGCTTGACGTCGAAACTGTTCAATGCAAACTTACTCCGGCTGATCCACCCAGAAATAGTGAAATTACATGCTTGTGTGTATAACTGTCCAATTTTTGAAAAATTTGCTTCATAATTTTTTGACCATACCCGGCAAACCTGAGAATCCTTCTTCGTGGTGCTTACCGCGACCGCCTGTACACAGTGATAATTTTCTTTTGTTGGCAATGCGGAGGGCAGATTGTTATTGTTTTGACGGATTTGATCAGTCGCCATAGCTTTTGCTGACGAAGTGACGAAGTTGTGTCCAATTGTCCAAAAAGTTGTGAAGAATTATTCTCCATACGTTTATTTCTGCCCTCCTTTTCAACTGATTTATAAGATCTTAAACCGTTCTAAGAACTTGTGGCATTTCCAGTTGTGAAAATGGATGACGGTGATGGTGAGAGACAGCTTCAATTCTACACAGCAGCAAGGAAGTTTGAGAATCTTACATTTTCATTTTGCGACTGCTGGCCGAACGCAGACGAGCATTTCATACGATGCTCCTGTGGAGAAGATTCAAAAGATATAGGTAACTATCCAGCCTTAGTTTTCTCTCAGCAGTTCTGGATACAATACTCTAGATTGGTGCAGATCAATGAATAGGCTTAGCACTTGGAACACCGTGAACTACTAACACAATTCTAGGGTTTCTCGGAGTAATGATCATCACTTTCTGTCTCTTTTCAATCTGCAAATGTTGAGTGTTGTCCTATGTTTCAAGGATTCCAAGTCACACTCCTCTCATGTTCTTTCCGCTTCAGGCAGGAGTTGGTTGGCTCTGGATCCATACTTGTTCCCCAGGTGTATAGCACTGGATGCTGTGCATAAATTATGTAATAATTTAACAGCCGCCAAGGGTTACTCGAGTACCGAGACTTTGTTATTGAGCTCTAATGTAATTTTGTCAAGACCTTAATTACATATATTGCAAATCGTTCCTGTACAAATGATGTCTATAATTATCAGTGCTGAAGGTGGAATACAGGTTTTGAGGTTAGTTTTAAGAAAGCAGCTTTCTACCAACCTGGGCTATATTTCTAAATACAACCCATTTGCAAACATTACCCATAAATTACGTATACAAATCCTCATGTGAAAAATTAATAACAACTCATGAGGGTTAATATTGACTTGAGACAGGTTGCTAATTGCCCCTGAATGCTGCCTGTCTCTTGCCAATTAGGTAGGTAACTAAATTGGTCATTTTTTTGTCAATTCGCTGTATTAAATTCCAGTCCTGCCTATCAGACTACTGCCAAGAGATTAAATCTTTTACTTATATCATTATCTTACCAGCATCCTCCTGGATGTTGTCTAGCCCTAGATCTAAACATTGTACGTAAACCATTCTACAAACTGGAGCCATATTTCTTTGAATATCAACCCTGGAAACAGACATTTTTAAGCTATGGAAGTTGTCAATATTTTAATCTTTTTAATCATGCCTAAACAGCTATTTCCATTTTTCCAGTTTTTTTGGTTCATTGTACTCTTCAAGGTTAGATGCAACCCTGAAGGAGATATGAATAGACTCATATTTGGCTGAAGGTAATCGTAGAGCGAACCTTTACCCTACTTCCATGGTTGCATCCAACTTTTGAGAGTACTGTAAATTGGAAAAATTGACATCAGTTATTTTTGCATGAGCAGATTCAATCTGAAATAAGTTATCGTCCTACTGACACTGCAAGACTCCAACTTGTAGCAGGAAAACAAAAATGCAACAACTGCTGCTGGGTATTTCTGTATGGATTTGCTCTTTTCTCTTGGCTATCAACTTCACCTCTAGATACGCACATAAGTGCACTGCCGATGTAAGCTCGTCCGACTCCGTTTGGTTCTTCTGGTTGCAAACGCAACCCAACGGTCCCATTGACCTTCTGAGATAGTTAAGCGTTTGGTAGAAACGTTAGGCTTTCATACGTAAACACACAAGTCATCGAATTTTTCTAACAGAGTCCAAGGGCGCTGACCATTTGGAATCGGGTAATTCTGTTTCCAAACGGTCACAAACAATTTACTTCGACAACGCAGCTCATAAGAATCTCATGCAAAAGACCTGTGCCTCGTCATATGAGTGCTTCTATTGGTGAAAGGCTATAGAAAACAACGTTTTTTTTCGCTCATTTTGTAGATTATGAATGGAGCTGGGATGAAGCTTCATCATCTGACAGCACAGTCCTTTACAAGGAAAATCGTGAAGTTCGTTTTCATCCTGGCTACAGCTCAGGTACTGCAGCAGTGCGTGGAGATTCTACTTTCAAATTTGGTCATGTCTACTATTGGGAGATAAAGATTCTGACCACTCTTTATGGCACAGATGTGGTGAGCATTGACAATTTTTTTTCTCTTTTATTTTCTTTCTTTTATTATCTATTTATTTCGGAAATGTACATTTGAAATTTAACAAATACAGTACATCAGTCAGCACAGTAATTTCAGAGGCATAATGTCAATTTTAATTCAGCCAAATATTGTAAGTTTGATTGCAATATCACTAATAGTACCCAATTATGAGAGTGACTTAAAAATAATACACAGTGCAAGTAGTAGTACCAAATACTTTTTGGACCAATTTCATTATGAGTTGCATGGTTGCCCAGGAAATCAATACACATGCAAAAGCTTGCAAGCAGAACTCTCATCGAAGCTTGCTCATTTGTTATCTTTCATTTACTCATGCAAGTATTCATCAGGTAAATATACTGGATAACGGACAACAGTCAGAAAAGCTTTTCGTCCTTAACTTCACTTGCTCTACCACCTTGCCTCCATGTCACACACTTGATTTCTATGTATTTAATTATATCATCAATTGATATAAGATCAAGTCAGTCACCAAAATAAAGCTACTTACTAACTCATAATAGGTAGCTTTGGATTAAAAGTTCAAGAGGCCCTTGAAACATGAAATTAATTTTGCAAGAAAATTTTTTAACAATGCCGAAGTCTGTTTCAGGCCTTATCCATACAAGCGCAGTTTGGTTGAATTAGTTCAACAAACTGGGGGCTCAAGGAATAAGTTAAAATAAGTTCCTTGAGAAAATTTGCCGAAAGTTCGGCGAACCGCGCTTCTGTAACAAGGCTTTATGATGGAATGTTTCAACATTCCATTGATTATTTTTCCCTCAAATGTAGACTATGGGCTCCCTAATTTGAGATTTAACGGCATCTTAGCAATGCAAAATTTGCTCATAATTTTAGAGACATGTTGCTAAATGTGTACCTTAGTAGCTTGTGTTCATGCCTAGTTTTCTAAGTTATGTTCTATTAAAAAATAATGGGAAACATTTCTTAAATTGGGTCCTTTTTTTAGTTCTCTGGTCTCAAATGCTCATTTTCTACCTTTGCTGTCAAATGTCATTTTTTAATTCTTGTTATTTTGCTTTTAGATGATTGGTGTTGGCACTCCAAAAGTAGAGCTTAATAATTCACGGTTCTCTTTCTGCAGTTTGCTTGGTGCTGATAAGGAATCCTGGGGATTCTCTTACAAAGGTCAGTAATATTTTTAAGTTCCTTTTCCTATATTTTTTAGTTTCCCTCAAAATCTTCTTTCAATTAGCTTTGTAGATAATTAATCCATTTTGAAATTGACTTTAAGTGAAAATTTCTAATTTTTCAAGAAGTATGCTTGAAACTGAAAAAACTATACTTTTTGATCCATAGGCTGGAAGGAAATTTTTTTGCAAATAATTTTTAAAGGTACTGAAGAGATCCCATCAGAAAAAAAGTGTAACTTTGAGCATTGAGCAATTTGAAATGTGTTTTTCAGTAAGGATGATGTTTTTCGAAAATATTTGAAGGTTTGTGTTAAATTAATGCTTTATATATCATCCTCTTGCTCATCACAAATTTATTATTTTTTACCATGACTGCTTGCACCTCTCCTCTAGGTCTCATTGATTTTTTCGTTTTTTTATTGGTTTTTTTTTTTTTTTTTTTTTTTTTTCCTTGTCATTTTTGCCAGAATCTCTTGTAAAAGTATTTGGAAAAAATCCAGTCAAGCTTCTACTAAATTATGTATGTTAAAAACGTGTATTTTGTAAATATCAATTGGAACCTAGCTCAGAGAGTCCAGGGCCGGATCAAGGGGGTGGCCACATGGGCCACGGCCCATGGCGGCAAATCTATAGCAGGGGGCGGCAAATTTTGCGATTTTTTAAAATGTAGGTATAAAAAAAAATCGAATTTATAAAAAAAATTACAAACGAGAGAAGGCGACAAAATCTCTCATTTCCTGAGAGTATAGTAATCTCTAATTTTGTGTCTTTCAGTGATACAAGAGAAAGCACCTTTAATTAGTCAAGTTAAGAGAGAAACCAAACACACAATTTGGCCTGGAAGGGCCCGACTTAGAGAGAAATGATGACGAGGACTTGAGATGAAAAGGAGAAGCCCTCGGAGCGGCAATCGGCATGTAACACATATTAGCGCCTACAAGACTGCTTGAATACTTCACGCATTGCGTCAAACACAGTGCGTTCAGCAGCGGTCTTCGGCGTGAAACTCATAGCGCCTACAAAACTGTCATAGTACTTCACGCACTGCTCCAAACACGGTACAGTCTGCGCGGCGGCGGAAGTTAAAATCATTAAACCACGTTTATGTTTGTTCTTTCATAATTTTTTCGTTCATTTCTTATGAATGGAAGGCTTTGTCCACGCAGAGATAGGTTTACGAAACTTAACGTTCGCGCAAAGTTAGGTGAACTTTTGCTAGTATTGTTGACAGGGCTTTCCCGAAAAGTGTGTTCAACTTGAGTAAACGCGTCTTATGCACCCCTCCTCCGATGGCATGTTCATTTTATGGTTCTCATTGATGTTTCAAAACGAATGAGGAGCAAAATACAGGCGGCCCATGGACGGCAAGTAGATGATCCGGCCCTGAGAGAGTCAGGCCTTTTTCAAAATTAATGATTCAAACTTATCTCTCTTTAGAAAATTTCCAGCAAAAGTATATTTTCATCCTCTGATCATGACCTAGCACATCTCTGAAGATTATTTCTTGTTAAAGTCAGGTCTGGAAAGAGCCTGAAAAAGGTCATTCTTGAGTTTGTGATTCATCAGGGCAGTTGCAAGGAGTTTTTGCAGAGTTATGTTCTAATTTTTCTTTTTAAAAAATCTGAAGATAAACCCGAAAAATTTATTAAAAAAGTTCAAAAAAGCCCTTAGAAGGGGAAAAAAAGCTGATCAAAAGCCAATAGTTGAGTTGATATTATGTACAAGGCAATGCCTGAAACTGAATTTAGCCAATCAGCAAAAGCAGTTTCTCCTGCCTAGCTACATCATCAGAGCACGCCAAAAACATTGCTTCCAGCAGGTCGCATCTTTGGTATTTTCAAAATAGATTTTCTTGGTCATTTTGGGCCAAAAAATCTTAATGAACAATTTTTAGAAGCTTAGTTCACTCCATACCTACTTTCAGAAAATAAATTTGAGAAAATATGTACTTTTAATCAAGTTTCCATAAAAGAAAAAAAAAATTATAAGTTCAATTGAGTCGATGGATCAGGTTATTTATCAAACTCTTATGTGTGTTAGAAAATGTATTTAATTTGACTCCTTTTTTACAGGCAAATCTCAACACAATGGTGTCACTGAAAAGTATGGCTCTCCATTTGACAAAGGGAGTATAATCGGTATTTATCTGAACATGTGGACAGGAAGACTTGAATTTTTCCTCAACAGAATGCCGCTTGGTAAGTTTTGTATATCCCTTTTCCTCCATCTCAATTCACCAATATAGATCCATGTGTACACATCCGGTTTGAACTGCTGCCGCTCACATCTCAATTATTCTGAAATAGGATAAGAAACTCCAAGGGCTCAGAAGTGTCAATCAATGTTACAAATGAAACATTCTAACCACAACAATGAGATAATAATGCTCACATGTGTAATTAAAGTACCTAAGATCAAAAGCCGATGAAAATCTCCTTTCCGCTGGCAAAAAATTTATTATTTATTAATTTTTTTATTTTTTAAGTCTTGTGCATAGAAAATGCAATTGCAGTCATTACACAGGCTGATAATAAATATTAGCAATGACGAATGATAAACAGAGAAAAAAACAACAACTAAACATCAAATTAGCATGAAGCATATTCTTTTTGAAGCAGTTCATTAACACTGCAGAAAGCTTCATGAAGTAGGAGCTGTTTTAGCTCCAACATGAATGATGCATAACCATTGTCCCTGAAAAGAAGTTTTATTTTTAGTGGTAGCGAATTTAGAAATTGAATAGATGCAAATTTGATATTTCTTTCGGATACCATTGGCAAATATTTCAATGTTTTCAGACGAGTAACTAATATGTCCTTTGTAAAATATTGCATTGTAAAATAATTTGCTCTTCACTATGTAGAAAAATCTTGACTACCTTTCATCCTGCTAATATTAATTACTGGGTCATTTTTTTTTTTTAGGTGTGGCATACAAAGTACTTCAAGATCAAGAATTGTATCCAATGGTATGCTCTACAGCGGCAAAAAGTGCTGTTCGTATTATTTTGACTAGATCAAGGCCAATCTCACTCAAACTATTGAGTTTGGAAAATATCGGTCCAAGTGAAGAATTGCTGAGAGAATACCTGAAAACCATGCCTGGATTGAGAAACTATGTTCAGAATTTATGGTGGATTATCAAAGGTACGACATCATGCACTTCGCTCTAAGTTGAAATAGGCTTTTCAAAGAAGTTTCAATGATAAGGAAAAATCGTAATAACAGAGCTTGTCAATTAAACGCAATTTTCTTCAGACATATTTAATACAAAGAATTGGCTCCGGAGTTACTCAATAATGAATATTATTGAAATGTTATGGTTCACTCGCCTTTTCTCCAGCATTAGTCTCAAAAAAATTCATTGTGTCATGTCGCTAAAATCTGCCTCCAAAATCAGTGTTTGCTTCAATATCACAAAAAATTTTATATATTCTGAATGTCATAAGTTCTAGCAGCATGACTCAAGAAAAGAATGTATGTAATCGAAAGTGAGCACTGAAAACTCAATGGTGAGGGTAATAATTTACCATTTTCGCTCTTGGGGCTGCAATGAGTGCAAAAAAAATAGCTGGGATGCTGAGAGAGATAGCTGCAATTGCTGAGAATGATTGCTCATAATTGGTCGATATTTTGGGCATGGTGCCCAGGGAAGGTATAACACCATGTCCAGGTACATTCAAGTCTCTTAGTTCACAAATTTGCCATTGGTTTTATTGCAAATTACCTGCTACTCCATTCTCACCCTCTGAATTTTGTATGTTATTGTCAATTTTTTCTGCAATGAATGGTTGTAATCGGTTTTCTTTTGCAGATACTGATGAGCAATCAACTTCAACATCCAAGCAAAACAACAAACATTATCAAAAATGGTGCGGGAAAAGGTGCTTCCCAAGTGATGGTCAAGAGAAGAACGTTCGAAAAATTAGAAATAAATGTTTCGTTGGAACGGCAAACCTTCCTGGAAGTAGCTCTGATCAAGCTGATAGTTGCATCTGTAGACTTAGGCGCTACAACCCGAACAGACCCCATGGCCCATGCTGGTTTTGCCATGAATATCTGTAATCTTCTTTCGTTGTTCGCCCTCTGAACTATATCTGTTGTTGAATTCATCCTTTATGAATCAGGTTTAGAAATCTAAAATTCATAAATGGTTTTGTTTGTTTGTTTTTTTTTTATATTTATTTCGGATATCAAATGCAGTCAAAAATGGTCTTGTTTTACTGATTGGATGTCTGGTACAGCTGTTCACACAGTGGTATAGTCAAAAGTATATTTTAAGACCAAGCAATCAAGATCTTGATGCTTACATTGGGAGAACTTTCAGTTTCCAAATTTGTGTCCACGTGGTTTAATTTTATCATAAAATCAAAATCACACTTGAAAAATCCCTCTCTTCTTTTAACTACGATTTTGGCCTCAACAATTTTTCAAAACCTTTTCTAATAGGTTATCAAAGTAAGTAATCTTACTTTAAGCATCGGTTGTCCTATTAATGATGATTCTCCCCTGCTCCCTTTTTGTCTAATTAATGCAGTAAGTAAAAGTCGCCAGCTCTTATTTGATTTTCCGTTTCTATGTCTACCAGAATTTTTTTTTTTTTCATTTTTAGTATACAAGTATATTTTTGAAAACCTTAAATTAAAGCCAGAACAGTTCTAAAGTGGGGTTTCATAAAAATATCGAAGCGAATCTTGCTTATGAGTGATTTCTGCCCTAGTCTAAGGTTTCAAAAGTATCTTTTAGAATCGGATATCCAAAAATGTACTCTGAAAAGTTCAAACAAAAATGAAACTGAAACAAAAAGTACATTTCAGTAAATTAGTTAAATGTCTCAGTGCTTCTGTACACTAGATAAAAATCCAATTCATTGTGAAGCCAAAGTCGTCAGTTTTTAATGTTGAATGGTCTCAAAGGAGTGAATTCATAATGCTGTACCGACTTTAAGGATGGGGGGTATGTACATAAATTGAGCCAAAATTATGCAATGCATGGAGAGCGTTGCTAAGTACCAAACGAAGCTTTGCTCTCGCTCAACTATGTGAGAGCCTTACTAATAACTTTTACTCTTGGTCAGCAAAACGGTCAGTCAGAAGAAGGGATGAATCCATTATCTTTCTCACTAGTCGAAAAAGTTATTTTCAATTAATCCAACTAACCTTTGTCAGTGAACACAACTGTAATAGTCATCATCAGTAAATGCCTCTTTTGCATTCTTATTTTATATCTTAAGAAGAAGAAGATTTGCCTCTGAGAAAATCGTAATTTTCCGTTTGCAATATCCGATAGGGGTGGTGATTTAGGAGGAAAAAATAATTCCAGCGATTGTCTTTGATCAATTTCAATAGCTCTTCGTTTTTCTCTTCCCTCTTATTTTTTTTTTATTTCAAGGACAAAAGATACATTTCTCAGACCACAGGGATCTTGATGTCATCGCTTTTACAATTTTGACCTCCATTAGATTCCATTTGACTTGTGAGATTTTTCAAATCCAAAGATTTATTTATGTTTCAATCCCGACCAAAAAAGAAAAAAAAAGATTTTATTTTGTCTGCCGTTTATACAAAAAGTGAAGGTTCAAAATTGCCATCCCTTAAATCCTTCTCAATTCAGAACAGTCCCTTTATTGTTCAGAATTAATTTTGTACTGCCAGTAAGACTTATGTGCAAATATTTTTCTTTTAGTACATGTCATAGTAGCAACTCTAGTACTATCGTACTAAAATATGCTCAGTTCGGCGGATGTTTCATGGTGTAGGCGTTTTTTTTTTTCTGTACCTCATTGATTCTTCACAAGTGTCTCACTCAACTTGGAATCTTACTCAATTTATCACATTTATGTCTCGTTCACATTTTAACAAGTCACTCATTTTTTTGAAACTTAAAAAAAATATATTTCTCCAAAAAGTAAAACTTACTGTGGGTGTTTTCCACTGTTTTTCAACTGAGCAGCAAGAAATAGGCATATGAATACATGAAATGAACACCTGCAAGTAAGAATTTTTTACATAGGTTTTGACAGTGAAAAAGAAATCAAAACTCCAGAAAAATTCTGTTCCTGCGGATCAGTACTGTGTCAAAACTTTCGGTATTTTGAGTTTTGATGCAAATTATTTTGTCTCTTCTCTAAATGTAGAGTTATTGGTATGTTTTTTTGTTTTTCCCCTTTTTCGTTTTTCTTTTTTGCTCTTTGTGATACTTTTATCGAATAATTTTATATTTTGTCTCAATACATCAAACATGCCCATATAAAGGAGAAAGTTCGAGTCCAGGTATCTGAATAGAGTGTTTCTAATCCAAAAAACTTGACTCTTACAAACTTCAGGAGCTAGAAGTCTCATTCAAAATGGCTCTCATCTTATGATTGTTGAAAGAGTGGATTTCTTTTGCCCCTCATTGAATATGTTTAGTTGACTTTTTTTTAACCTTCTTTTTATTATTTATTTATTTCTTCATTCAATCATTCATTCTTACAAGAGTGGAAAGATTTTTAAATTGTAAAGTTGACATGCATATTAACTGTACTTCGTTCATCTCTTTAAAAAGGAAAATCTTCATTATCTCCACAGCAGTAGAATTGTATCTCTCTCCATTGATTTTCTCAGTTTTTGCACTTTCAGTCTTGAGAGTGTTTTTTCATCTGAATTGTCTTCTTATAATTTTTAAAGTGTTCTCGAATAATTAGTCTCTTTAATAATTAATTGTATGAAACGCCTGAGTGTCCCATTTTTTATTTGTATCAAAATTCATACGAGGGTAGGAAAAACTCAGTACTTGTCACAGCACCAATAGCGGACCTTTTATTTGAATCTCTAAACTACAGATCATTATTCAGGATCCCATGAGGGAATCCCTCCCTTTGCCACAGCCTCAATACGTTTTTTACCCCTAACAAATTTTTTCAAAAATTGTAAGTTTATTTTGTAAACTTTAAATTAAAATGTTTTTAAACCTTCATACACACTTCTTTTTAAGCTTCTACCTTTGTTTTTAAACTAAGTTTTAAGTATCGGTTTTTTTATCCTCTAAATACTTTACTCTGTTTTCCTTTTAATTGTTGCTTCTTCTTTTTCGATTTCTGCCCTGCTTTTTTTCCAATTTTTCCTTCAACTCTTCTTTTTTTTGTTCCTCCTTTTTTCTTTTCTTCTTTTTTTTCTTCTTCATTTTCTGCTCCCTCCTTATCTTCATCCAATTCTTCCGCTTTTTCTTCTTCTTCTTGTTCCTGTTCCTTCTTCTTTCCGTTTTCCGTATTTTCTGTCTCAGAAGTTTTTTCTTTTTCCAGTTTCTTCATCTTACTGTTCCACATGAATGTTATGAGAAAGAAAAATTGGAGGTTATTGACTTGATGAGGAAAAATTGGAAATAGGAAAAAGATGGAGCCAATCACGAAAAAAACGCGGGAAAAGAAAAATGTAAGTTGATGGCAGTTGAGTGTTGGAGGTAACCTCATTTAATGATGATTGTTGAATGAAAACAGCTGATAAAAGGACAGCAAATAGTAAAGTAAGATGCGTAGCAACAAAACTTTTCCGAAAAACAAAAAAGAAAAATCCCCTACTTCCCCTCATCCAATTTATGAGTTTTTAGGGATTTAAAAATCGGGGACAAACCCCAGAAAATAATTTATAATTTTCCCGAAGCATTGAGTACAACACCTTTGAAACCAACGCCCCTCGCAATTAGTACAGAGGTTAATTCACAATTTCATTCTATTTTTCAAATTATATATTAGAATTTTACATAACTTTTCCAAAGCTATTAAATTATGATGGATAGTTCTGTTTGTTCGCAATAACATATTCCTTTGTCAAAATTGTTGGTACCGAAAATTGTTCCTTAGAGAATTCAAGCGTTTAAGAAGACTTCAAATGGTTGTAATCATCACCAGTTACATTTGTTGCACCTATCCTCACTGAACGTGACTGAATTGTAGTGGTAAACCTATGGATGACGAAGTTGTCATTCATCGGCAGATGGAAACTCTTGCCTTAACTAAACTGATTGTGAATTTCTGTGTAAATATGTGCGGTGTAAATTTACATTAAGTTCTGCTGCTTCTGGAGTCATTGTATGAGATCATACAAATGTATTATTTATTTAGTGTGTTATTTTGTTAATGTACTAGTAAGGATGTTCAGATGATAAATAATAAAAACAAATTTCTAATTGCATAGATGATTTGGTTAGTTTTTGCCTTTTCTTGGTCATTTTAATGCAATAAAACTACACAAAATAAGAAGTTTCTTATTGGAACAAGACGTTCTCGAAAAAACTACCCTCTGTTTGATTAATAGAAGAGTTAATGGTGAATAAGTCCCATATGAGAGAATATTATCATTAACATAAAATATTTTGAACATTAAAGGACCACATATTTTTTCATGACTTTTGAGAATCAATCCATTTCACAAATAAACTTCAAAAAACAAGAACAGAGTGTTTAGAATAGGGAACAGAGATTAAAAGAATAAATATTTATTGCCGGTGAACTCCCAAACTACGTACCTTGTTTGCGGTGTTTAAAAATCTCAGCTTCTGCTCATAATTTTACAGGAGAACAGACTGACATCATTCCTTGAAGTTTTCTCAGATTATGCTTCATGCAGAGAAGAAAAACCATAGAGTTTTAACGAATTGACTTGAAGTAGTTCTCCATTGAACAAGTAAAGTCAGACAGATAGTCGGCAACATCGCAAAGCCAAATACGCTGTTTGGAAGTTTCATCATCGATATATATACAAGCTTTATTTTTTATAATTCCTCAATTCAAATTGCGCACTACATCGGTTTTGGCAGGCTCCTCGATCGAACATTGCTCATTATCATTTCCCACCCTTTATTGTTCAAAGTGTGAAAGATTTGCTACAGCTGAGCCAAAGCATCAAGATTGAGATTAGATGTCAAGATACTTTCGTATCACAGAGAATGCCACGGTAACGTTTAGTTTGCGATCTGATGTGTGTAGATCATTGTATTTTCATGAGCGGTAGGTTTGAATTCTTGCATCAAGAAACATTAAATATCTTGGTAAGGAGTAAATTTCAGTAGTTTTTGTTGCACAAATTGTGGCTTACGATAAATTTTGGTTAAGCAATATGTATCAGAATAACTTCCTACCTTGTCTAGTGGTCCATTACTGCCAAGTAATTTTTTTTTTTTTTAAAAAAAAAGATATGCAACATGGTCCTTAAAATTATATTTAAAAAATTTACAACTGTTGCTGGATATTATATACCTACAAACACAGTAAATAAAAACAGCTTTGAGTTCATGTTCATGAAAACAAGTACATATCACAGATACAAGCTCTTTAAATTTTTCTATGAAGAGAAACGAGTAGGTACTTTTACTCGGAGCTAAATTGCCTTGCATCACAAAGTAACCAATTAAACTTTAACAACATTGTTTCGAATAGGAATGAATTTACAAGGCCCATCCCGCGAACAAACTGTGTCTCCTAAACTGGCACTGAGTCTTTAATTCAGCCATTTCTGCACGAAATTCCTTGAAAATCCCAAGATGGTCGAAAAGCAACATTCAAGAATTCCATGGATAAGCCTCTTTGAAGCCCCTAGTTTGTGTGCAGGATGGACGCTTACCTAAATTAGATTTTGTATGAAGGTAGGCTTTGTGTAAATGCATTCAATTAATCGCTTGGGCAGGCTAACTCTTTACTTTTCTTGGATAGCTTGCTTTTTGGGAGCTTACGTATGGCGTCAGTGATTGATTTGATTATTTTCCCAGGCTTTTCCCTTTTTTTATCGCTTGATTTAGGAGATGGTTCTTGTGATGATTTGCACGTGGAAGCCTTTTGTTGAAAGTAGTTTTCCGCATTCCATAGTTGCTCTTCCTTTCTTAAGGATTTCTCTTTTGCTTCTTGCGAGTAACTTTCATCTTGGCTTATTTTCTTTTCTTGATTTGTTGATCTTGGTTTGATATCTTCAAGCATGAGCCTGAAAACAGACGATTAATTAATTGACTAAAATTAAGACGTTAAAGGGATTAAGGCATTAGTTCTTGCAATTACCGTCAGCTTCAATCTTCACCAAATTGGTTGGCAGACTAAAAGAGCTGTAGAGAATTTTGACAATGAATTTACAAAACTGCGAATTGTAATTGGATGTATTTAAATCAAAAGAATTGTTATTGTATCTATCATCCATTCTGACATGAGCTTTGAGATTCATAAGAATAAATGCATGACAGGGCTCATTTCATTATGGATATAGTTCCTTTCGATTTAAATACGACCAATTGAGCGAGATTTTGAAGAAGAATGTAACCACTAAATTTTGAAAAATTGAGTTTTCGACAGAATACCATTCCTTCAGGGTGGGTGCATCTTGCTACCTAGCGATTCTGCCAAAAATTTCTCCATGAGCATCTTCTTTAAATACTTAAATATCTGGTTTGATTGTAGTAGGATTGCAATTTCCAAACCACCTCTCTCAGCGCAGGGTGTTTCCTTATGATAAAAGCCATGAGTAATCATGATTTAAGCCATGTAAGTCATATTAGTCATAATGATAAGACATTTAAGTCATAATGAAGCCATGAGTAATCACGAATCATGATTTTTAATATTGTCATCGAACTGACATGTTACTAAACTGGATCGTATTAATAATGCTGAAAATGCCAATACTGAGCAATTTTGTGAAAGCAGGGCATATTCACCAACATTTTAAAATTTTCGATTGCCAAATTTGTTGTCCAACCCTCCTAGTGTGACTGGGATCTTGTTACAGATGGTATGTAAAACACAGGTAGGATTTTTCGATTTAAAATATGAAGAATGAGCTTGTTTAGTAATGTTTAATTCCTACATTTTTGTAAACTTGAGAGGGCACAGAGTTCACAGGAAATTTTCTCGATTTTTTTTGAGCAATATCAGCCCACGAAAAACGAGCTCAAAGTTGGTATTTTGAGCTCCCATTTAGACGCGTATTGGTCACTAAAAATGGCCGGCGCGGCCGCCCGTCGGAGAATTGCCACAATTGTTCAGCTAACTTAGCAGCGTCCTGCAGCCGGCGCAAGGACTTCAGGACATCGCGCCGCATCGCGGACTCTATAGTAGGAAGCGAGCAGGCAGGAAGGGAAACTTCCAAAAAGCATTCACCGCACGAATGAGGGGAATTTTTAGGACAGCATTCTTTAGGGTGTGACCTTTGCTTATAAATTAATATGTGACACAAAAATTAATAACTGATCACTCAGTTTTATCATTTTTCATTCTTCTGAGAATCTTGAAAAAACAACAACTTTTACCTCCTTCTTGATGTGGAAAGGATGTTTGACAAGACACCTTAGGACGCATAAAAATTTAGCAAAAACTACTCATACCTTTGAGTGGAGTGTTCCAATACAGTCCTTGATACTCGACTTTGAGCCACAGCCTGTCCTAATTTATCCCAGAAGTTATATAACTTGCTGCTCCGCGTATAATCAAGAAGATGACAGAACCGCACGACACTCGGTAAATCAGGACAATATTCTAGAACTATTGGGATTATTTTCACTCTCCTTTGTTCTGAAATGAGACGAGCAACTAGTATAAGATATCACTTTAATACTATTTTTGAGAGAACCTTGTTAATGAATGACAGAGGCATTTGGATTAAGTTCAGCAGAGGGGAACCAAGTACACTGGCGCATTTATAAAATCATCGATTTGGATTGAGAAACCACTGGCCTACATTTTTTAACGTAAAAAGTCGAAAAAGTTGACTCCTTTCTGGTGACTTGGTCTATTTGTGTCAATTGTGCCTATTTCTAAATTCTGGTCGTTCAACTTCAGGTTTACTTCACAGAATTGAAAACTTAAATGATCCAAGCAGAAGAAAAACATTTAGGTATTGAAAAAGAAAAACAAATTTAAAGTTTGAAAATGTAATTTGAGTCCTCATTAAAAGTGTTGGCATACAACATTATGGTAGTAGCACTATGTGTAATTTTTTGTCTGTTAGGTCACCAGTGCTCTGGGTGAAAATAAAAATTGTTAACTCACATTAACTTAAAATTGAAGAATTTATTAGTCAAAGCTTTTTGGCCTTAGCCATTGTCAGGACTTAGCAAAAAAGCACAGTTTGAGACGATACATGATTAATTTCGATTAATACGTTCATACGAACGTTTATACTTTACGATGTCAATGTTCACAGTCATCAGTTACATGTGTCCTGATGATGGCTAAGGCTGAAAAGCTTTGACTAATAAATTCTTCAATTTCAAGTTAATGTGAGTTAACAATTTTTATTTTCACCTATAGGCTACTTAACAAACAAAGAAGAAAAAATTGATTCCTTGGTTGGTAAGTTGTTTATGAAGCTGAAAGTTCTGAGGTTGCTTTCCTTGCAAAGTAAACCTTGAACCAAATTCCGTACAAAATTACTAAACAGGAGCCGAATGGATTAAAAAATTTTGGCAAGGGGGCCCCCCAGGCAGGGGAGGGGCCAGGGGGCTCTTCCCCGAAATAATTAGAAAATCACAACCGTCTCAGACTGAATTTTAAGCCATTTTTGTGAGATATTTCTTAAAATCACATTCAAAAATATTGTGAAAACAGCCTGTAATTTATTGAACTGCAGGCTGTTGAATATCAAATTGAACGAAGATTAAATTTTGAAAATAGCTATTAATTTGGCTTCTTTCAATTTTTCTCATTGAAAAAATAAAACAGGAGCTGAAATTTTGAAACATCGCAATGAATATCCATTGTTTTGCACTTTGGCCATCGACATTCATTCTTGGTTTTGATCCTCACCTATACCCACTGCAGCAGCAAAATTCAAAAAGTATTTGTTGAATTCACTGCGGATGAAGCTGTTGGAAATAATAACAACAAGATGATGACACCGCTCTTCCAACATTTTCATTACACCCGTGTGTTCTAAAGGAAGGCCAGCAATGAAGTCGCGATCTTTATAACAAACCTATTACAGACAAGAAAGAAGAAAATAAATCTTAAAAACAAACAGGGACAAAATTCAGAATGGGTCTAACTGTTGCTGTACCATTACAGCCGATATATTCATTTTTTCTACAGAAAACTATGCAATGTCAAGATGAATATCTCCTTTAATGCGGAAAAACCCACTTTACTCATAGCAAATCAAAAAAACCAACTACAAATACGTTCAACCAAGTCCTGCTGGATGGTCTTCCTCACAATATAACCTAAGTTAGAAAAACGCATTGTCAAATGCACTGACATGTTAGGGAAAACAATGCATGAACATTCGAGAGTTGCCTCCAATATAGTGAATATTTTTTAGGGGAGTTATGATTATATTTTCTCTCAACATTTTCGGATGATTTGGATTTGATCGCAAATAAATAATTAAAATAAAAAAATTATTAGACAATTTTATAGAAAATTTGAAGAAAGATATTCACTGATTCCCCTGAAAATTCATATTTTATCAAAGGAAATTTGGCAAATTTTGAAGGCTCATACAGCATTTTACCTTAGAACAACAGTGCAAGTGACATAGTTCTTGAGATTTTTTAGAGTAAAGGTGAAAAAATGGAAAAGAATACCATTTCGACAAAATTGAAAAATCTGTTAAGAGATTTGTGTTGGTGATTGATAGGGGGAGGGGGGGGGTTCAAAATAGCAGAAATTTGGAGGTATATATCTCATAAACAGCCCATAAATATTTCCCTTGATTATGTAACACAGTAAGCGGTGCATTCTAATGGTGGTGATCTGGCATTGAATGATTGGCTGCTTGTTTCAAGATATTGATTGGTTTGGCTGTTTATTTAACGATTGAGACTAAAATTGCAAAAACCCTTGGAGGTGCCACTATTTTTTAAAACATAATGGCCTGATACTTACTTTTGCTAAATACTCTTTCTCCAGTTTATCTATTGTCATCTGAGCAAACTCTTCATCTTCCTGAGCGAATAATACAAAGGCATCATAGATTAGTGGAGGCTGATTGTTTTTTGCTCTATGGAGGTCATCTAAAAGAGAAAAGTTACTCATCATTTGAAAAAATGAAAAAAAAATTTCCAGAAAAGTTTAAAACGAACAAACTATGTTGCAGTTCAACTACATTGATTCTTGAGATTCTTTACACCAAGTGGAAACACATTTTGCATTCCTACATTCTCTCTCAAAGTTTTAACGCTTGGAACAGTAACAATGAAACAAATAACACCAGTTGACACTATGTCCGCTGGCGCATGTGTATGTTTCACAGAAATGTTGCTTTAAACATCAAGATATATGCATTATGAATTAATGAAGTCATGATGTTAGACCAATGATGTCATTAAAGGATGTCCTGACGGGATCATCACTGCATGCTCCAATAAGATCACCAACGAATCTCTCAAAGACCTCATCAACGGGTTCGTTTGTTTTTCAAAAGGGGAAGTTATATGATAATGCCAAAGGATTCCCCAGCAACATCATCGACAGATATTCTTGTAATGTTATCAACGGGTATTTCAGTAATGTCATCAAAGATTTAAAAAAAACCTGGAAAAATTCCTGGAAGCTTAATTCACTCTGTGCTTTCAGAGAATGAACTGAATAAAAATGGGTGGCATTGACCCATTGGGAGCAAAGAGCTTAAATGCAAAAATGTTTCAGAGCACTTACCCAAAGTTACAATGTCATCTGTTAGAAAATCTATGTGAAGGCTGCTGGAATTTCCGGGTGAGTTCTGTACAACTTGTAAATAATTTTTTCCATCAGTTTCTAAAATATGGATAAGTCAGAGCACATGGTGAATAAAAGTCAGCATATCTATACAATTATGTAAAATACTTAGAATTTAGGGACACATGAGACTACAGAAATGAAGCAATTTTTTTTTAAAGAAAGGTATTTCAGGACTTAGAATTTGATGAAAACAATTCAGCCTCCGAGTCATACTACTTTTGCGTTATACAGGTTACCTTTGAGTAACCTTGTAGGGCTTTTTGAGATCATTGCAAATGAAAAGCGGCTGAAATACCCAGGAATAAGGCAGTTGTCGCAATGAATTTTTGCACGGTTGTAGTATAATTTTTCTTACGTAAAATTTCGTAAAAAAACCAAAACATATGTTGAAAAGCTCAAAAAAGCATTTCTAACAGGAGAAAAAGCTACTTAAAAAGTTGACATAGCAAAGCGATACCTAAAACTGAATTCTGTCAATCAGCAAACGCTGTTTCCCCAGGGACGTCACAAATTAAAATGTATGTTTCCTAACTTTCATCATCAATATATTTAATGTGATGGGTAAGTAAAATCAATCTCATTGATATGATCAATACATTAAATTGATACGATTTCACATTCTTTTCCCTCTCTTTTTTTTCCTAATAAATATGAACTAAATACACAAGATAGGAACTGAAAATTTCAAAGGGACTCCCTCCCCCTCCTTCCAGTTTATTGGCAAAAACTGAAGAACATTAGTCTGTCAATGTCCTTGTGCCAATTATTTTAGCAAACCGCATTAGAATAGAAAGCCGCCACTTCCGAGTCTCCTCTTGTGAGCTCAGCAATGATGTGAAGCGAAAGAATATAATTATGAAAGAAGAAAAATAAGTAAATTACTTACGAAAAATGTTATCCATATCATCAAAAACATCCCACCTATCAAGTTCACCGAAGACTTTGTGTAATTTGTCTAGAGTAGAGTTTGGTAATTTTTCAAATTGACATAGAATATGACCTGTGGGATTCGGCATATAACCGCAAGGAGGTTTGACATTTAGTAACTGTGCTAATCCTCTCCAGTCCCTGAAACATGATCATAACAGAATAAGCCTCAAGAAGGGTTGGACATATTCAATGATGCTAAAAGAATTATGCTTTTTAACTTGGATCATGGAAAGAATCCTTTCTTAAGACAACTTCTGAATGGACAGAGGATTGTTTAAAAGCTACTAATTACACTGATAACTGAAGGAACCGGACCGAGTTTAGCAGAAACATGCTGAGCCGCAAAAACGAGTTAGGTAAGAGTAGTTTTGAATTCTTTTTGTTGTAAATTTTCCAATCAAAAATTAAAGAAAATATATTTTGAACAGCTTTTGTTAAACTTAGTACTTAATATTTAGCTTCATGGAGGACTTAAATTTCAAACCTTTGTTGCTTGGTTCAAACTTGATGGGATTTCATGCATTTCTACTAAACTCTGTCCACCTGCTCCAGATTTATAATTGGAATAGAGGACTTTAAAAGATGAGTAGGTGTTGGAAGGAAGGCTCTCATGCAGAAGCTGTTGAAATCCCTTGATTCCACAGTTGTTCAGCTCTTCAAAACTAATTTAGAATAGATGAAAATACTTTGAATTATTCGACACTATACTGGCTTGGAAAAAATGGAATTCTTCGAGTTTGGAACATGCACAAAAAGTTATGCACAGCAGGTACCTGTAGAAAAAAAATCTGGGCTTTCGAAATTTCTACAACATTTCAGATGACTGGCTTAAATATTTGTAAAACCACCAATTGTGACTGTTGAGTCAAAAACTTGAAAATTTACTCCAATATTAAACAACACATAAATGCTGAAAAAAAGGTAGGATTAGAAAATTATTCACACTGGCAAGATTTAAGGATTTGAAAGGAGTTGTTAGTGTGTGCATTAATGTAGCCTACCCAAAAAGGCTAAGATGAGAAACAATGACAAATCATCTAAGTACCACTCTTCAATGCAATCTTCCTCTTTGAATACACCAAGCCTAGGAAGTCAAGGTTGAAACACAATCACATTTGATATTTCCAATTGAGCCAATTCAATGATCTTCTACTAATTCAGCGGAAGCCTTGCCGTTATCAACACCTTTTTTTTTTTAAATGAAAGTATGAGGATTATGTGCTGAGGCAACACTTGTGGAACATATCGATGGTGCAACTGCAGAAATGCTAATCTCGGTTTGCAGCATTGCAGACTACCTATCATACTTTACTTTCAACATGGGGAACTACTGAACATCATTTCTTGATAGCTTCTGTGAGTTTTCTTCTCTACATGAAGAATATTCTGTAAAAATTTCCAGTCATGCTATTAGTTTGGTTTCCTGTTACCCTATGAAAAATAAAAGAGAAGCGGAGATCTCAAAACACCGCAACCGAGGTAAGCATTTTTGCAGTTTCACTGTCAATATATCGTCACCTTCCAGGCAAAGTATCACAAGCGCCATGCGACGTTTAAAAATTTCCGCCGCCATTTTATTTTTTTACAGAGAAATTGTTCAACGAAGCTGTCCGAAAATTTCACTGAATTTTCTTTGTGCTGCCGATAAAATTTAGTGAAATTTCCAAACAGATTCAACCAACAATTTCTCAGTAAAGAAATAAAATGGCGGCGGAAATTTTTAAACGTCGCATGGCGCTTGTGATACTTTGCCTGGAAGGTGACGATATGCTGTTTTGAACTTTGTTTGGTGGCCTAAACCAACTACCAGAGATCATCCACTTTACAACGCTCACAAGAAGAGAAATGTGAAAATCAAGCTTACCTTGGCAATCCTGAGGGCGAAGGAATAACAAGGTTAAAGTTTAGCATGGCACATAATTTTTCTTTTGATGCTGGACGGAGAGCTGAGACTGGTATGTCACTCAAATCAACCTTCTCGCAGATTGTCATGGTCGATCAACTTTAAAAACCTAGGCAATCAAATATGTTGATGAGAAAAATTGCGCACATTGTACAAAAACCAAAAACATTGAATCAAGTAGACCATGTAGGTATCCTGGGTTACGAATGGCGAGACAACTTTTAAAAATTCGCATGCCAATGAGTGGTGGCACCGACCTAGGCATCGATGAGTTTGTGTGTCCCAATTGCGCACATCTGCGCATGCGCAGTAGCGGCTCCAGTGAATATTTATCGGATTGTGAGGCTTTTTTTCTCGGTTAATAATTAGTTCCGAAAAATGAAGCATTGCTATTCGGTTGTAAAATTATAAGTTCTAAAACTTTCCTTCTTAGGAATTTTGTCTGAAAATGGACTCTAAACGAGATATTCATGAAAATCCGAGCGTGCAAATGAATTCTCTATTGCCTCTCTGCAGTCTCTTCGAGTGCTTGGGACACACGCTCCCTTCCCTTCCCTGCCCGCCCATCATGGGGCTCCAAGAGACTTGTCTCACTCTGGCTGTACTAAACCGAGCCGGACGCACATTCTACGTTGTTCAATGTCTTTGACTAAAACTAAATTAAGTAGGTACTACGTCATTAACATATTAACAACAAAAGTAAACATCGACTTGCATGTTAGCCTTTACCATTTCGGACCCTTTCTAATACCTTGATCATCAGTTTGATGCATCAAAAATGCAGAAAGACTTAGAAACCAGCAAAAATTGATTTTTTTGAAGCTTGTTGGAAGAGAGCAGGTTGCTTACCTAAATGAAGGAAAACCTGTTGCTTGCAGAACGAGGGGTGAAAAATAACACTGGCCACTGGCAAGATGTTTTCATTGATATCACAGTAGGACAAGCATGCAAACATGGAATTTTCGTCTCGTCTCCATTGCACGATTTCACAATTTTATGGGATGAAGGATGGATAGACACGAGACTTTACTCTATAAGAGAAAATAAGTAGTAAATAACTTCAATTTTTAGTCGAAGTAGAGAAATTGAAGGAAGAGAGGCAAAAATGTAAATAAGAGTGACGCAAGAATCATGACGTAATCAATCAGTTTCTCTAAAATTCCTGAAGAGAGCAGTGTCTTATCAAAACAAAAACAACAACCATTATTTGAGGTTAGGTTCCTGTGCGTTGCAATTCGTTCAACTGAAAAGTGAAACTGTGAGAATAAAATCGGCAAGGTGGATGTATGTCAGGCAGAAGATTTCCTGCCCTTTCATTGTTTTGTGCTCGTGTTACAGATCATAGATTGATGCACAGTAAGCCAGTCAAAATCACAGCTATAACTCAAAGCTGGTTGTGAGTTGCACCAGAACCAACGAAACACATAGCGCAGTCTACTGAACCTCTGGTCTGAACGGACTCCAAACAGTCCTCCCTTATATCTCTCCACAAGTCCTCACACTAAGCAAGGTAAATAGACTTTCTAGAAATTCGTTGCAGAGTAGTGCAGAGTCTCCAAAATCAATTTCAATGGCTAAATAAGAGCCTCGATCGCAACGTTTAAAAATCTCAGATTTTGTTTCTTTACTTCTAAGGAAAATCAATCAACTTTTCACTATTATTTGAGTGATTTTTTCCCAGCATGAATGAAGAAAATTCATCGAAATTTTTTTACAAACTGCCCATCGGTTTCCTTATCAAAAATGAAGCATGAGCGGAGACTTGCAACGTTGCAATCTAAGAACAAGTTTTTATTTATTTAGTCATAGTTTTATCAGTCATTTAGGTCTTCAATTAGCAGAATATTATTAGAACCTGAATTTTAGATAGTACAGGATTCCTGCATTTGAATCTTCTTCTTTCTGAGAGACAAATATGGTTTAGTAAGAACAATACCTGTTCGGGAATATTTTGCCATTTTCACCTAATTAGAGAACTGGCTCGGAACTCTCGGCCACAAGCAATAAAAATGACCCTCTTTAGATATTGCTAACCCTCACGTATTAGCGCCAGTAAACTTTTTGTGACTTTCAGAAGGTGGCATGAATTATCGAGTTTATGCCAAGTAGGTTAATGCACTGTTTGAGAGAAACAGGAGATCTGTCATCTTGCCTCTTTCTTGTATTTACTATCAATGCTAAATCAAAAGCAGCATAAGTTCTGTTGCGCTCCATAAGTGCTTAAACTTATTGGTGTCGGCTCTAAGTTATGTTCCCGAACAGTTAATATTCTAGACTTAGGCTTTGATAATAGGTAAACCTTAAATTCCATCATTAGCACATGGAAAGGAATCATAATTTAAATGATTGTGGAAGGTTAAGCATTGTTTAGTAAAATCGTAAATAATTTTTTTCTGAAAAGATTTATAAAATCTAAGATTTTAAACTATCCTCAATCTTCTGTGGATCTAAGTTCCTCAATAAGATTTGATTATTTTACAGGAAACAATTTAAGGGTCCATCATGTCATTGGCTGATGAACTTCTGGCTGATTTGGAAGATGGAGATGAGCAAGTAGATGAGTTCATGGTAGAAGATATTGATATCAAACCAGATATCAAACCAAATATTAAACCTATTGAAGATGGTATGTATTCATCGTGGTCCCACTCACCATTCCATTCCCAAATCTCCTCATTCATCCTTCTTGGCGTACTTTTGTGGAATTTTTATTGTGGGCCCGATTTCTCAATATATCGTTCTCTGGATGATCAGAAACTAAAAATTCTCGTATGTAGAGAACTTAGAAACAACACCTGCTTGTGAGTAAAGCGTAAAATGCATTTCCAAATATTTCAGCAGATTCCATAAGTAATCTAGAAAAAGCTGCTAATAATATGGTTCCTGTTGTTATACACAGTGTTTTGTTAACTTCATTGGGGGACATTGCAAATGAGTATTTCAATACCTTGAACTTCCAAATGTTCAGCACTTCATTTCATCAGGAGGTACTCATCCAATGTGCGCACAAGATAGTTTCAGTGGGATGATAAATCTGTAGATCAAAATTTTTGTTTTTCCAAGTTAACTCTTGTATTGGCTAAAATCTACAATAAATTGAAATGGTGGCTATATGCAGAACCAAAAATGGAGGGTCCACTGCAAAAGATAGGAAAAACATTCTGTGGCAGCAGTCTGACCCAAATGTCATGATCTTGACAGAATATTTTTCTCATATGAAATTCTATGTGATATGTCACATTTCTTCTTTCAGATATCAAAGCTGTTTCCATTCATCAGCTAGCGACCTTAAGCTCATCAGATCGGTTGAAGTATGTCATGGGGGAGATTGAAAAGTACCAATCCATGCCACATAGTATCGATATTGTGGGGCCTGTTGAAGCAGACTCAGAATACCAGCTCATAGTTGAAGCAAACAACCTAGCTGTTGAAATAGATAATGAAATAGGTAAGCATTTTTCTCTGTCAAATTGAAGTTTCTTGCAAATATTTCAAACAGATTTTTTAGAAATTTTAAACACTTGGCTTCCACTTAGCGAGTTTCCGGGGACTGGCAAAAAAATGTGCTAATTCAAAGAGCTTGTTTAAAGGAAGCTTTACGCATCTACAATAGGTCAAATTATGAGCTCTTTTTAGATATGAGCGTTGTTCTTCTTGATAATTCCCTCTTATCCTTCCATCAAGCAAAGTGAAATCTTTATAATCATGGATTCTATTTGAGTTGATTATCAATCTAAGTTCTGAATTTTCAGTTTTTTTTTCCTAAAACGTTTCAAATCACTTATTCTCTATTTCTTTCCTTTCCCAGAATCTTCTTTTGTTATCCTATCTTTCTCTCCTTTTTTTTTCATCGTTGAAAGCATTTATTAGAGCTGACACATTAATCAATTGTGTGATTTTAATTTCAGTGGTGATCCATCGATTTACTAGAGAAAAGTATTCAAAGCGTTTTCCTGAGCTAGAATCCCTGGTTGCAAGCCCTCTGGAGTACATGATGACAGTGAGAGAACTTGGCAATGATCTTGATCAAGCAAAAAACAACGAAAAACTTCAGCAGTTCCTGACTCCAGCAATAATCATGGTTGTGTCTATTACTGCATCCACAGCTCAAGGACAGCCTCTTACGGATCAAGAACTGCATGATGTATTCGAGGCATGTGATATGGCAGCTGAACTCAATAGGTGTAAGCAACAAATATATGAATATGTAGAGAGTCGTATGACGTTTATAGCACCAAACTTGTCTGCAATAGTTGGAGCATCAACTGCAGCCAAGTTAATGGGAGTTGCCGGCGGGCTAACTAGTTTATCAAAAATGCCTGCATGTAATGTCCAGCTCCTTGGTAGCCAGAAAAAGACTTTGGCAGGGTTCGCCCAAGCCTCAATATTGCCTAATACTGGTTTCATTTTTTATTCTGATTTTGTGGAGAGTCTTCCTGCAGAATTGCGGAAGAAAGCAGCCAGAATTATTGCTGCCAAAAGCACGCTGGCAGCCCGTGTCGATGCCTGTCATGAAGCACCTGATGGTAATATTGGACGCATGTTACGAGAGGAAATCGAGAAGAAATTTGATAAGCTGACAGAACCACCCCCGGTGAAATTTGTAAAGCCACTCCCAAAACCAATCGACCCAAGCCGCAAGAAGCGAGGAGGGAAAAGGGTCCGCAAAAACAAAGAAAGGTATGCAATGACAGAGCTGCGGAAACAAGCAAACAGGCTAAATTTTGCAGAAATCGATGATGATGCATACCAAGATGATCTTGGCTACTCCCGTGGAACAATTGGCAAGACTGGAACAGGACGCATTAGAGCTGCGCAAGTTGATGAGAAAACCAAGGTGCGAGTTTCCAAGACGCTACAGAAGCATATGCAAAAGCAGCAAGTTTATGGTGGCAGCACAACTGTAAAAAGACAAATATCGGGTACTGCGTCCAGTGTTGCATTCACTCCTCTGCAAGGCCTGGAAATTGTGAACCCACAAGCAGCTGAAAAACGAACCAATGAATCTTCGGCCAAGTATTTCTCCAATGTTGCTGGTTTTATCAAGGTCAAAAAATCTGAGAGTTAACCGATTTAGCAAGATTAAAATTCTTCCTTTAAATTGTCATCACAAGGGTTAAGAAGTGAACCAACAAATTTGTCGGTAAATATCTCTTGAAAGTTGCTCATTTCACCAAGTTAACAAGTACCTAATGAATGATTGAGACTTCAAGACTGATTAATGATTTTGATATAGATCTGGAATAATTTTTACTTTTCTGCAAGTCTTGGAAATCGCAAACCTAGAGGCAAGTCAAAAATAGTTCATCAAATCTTGAATGATATTTTTGAATTCCCTCAAAATCTCACCTGCGGGTTGATCAATGAGTTGTCATTGAATGATTTTGATTGATAGATCCCTTGTTCAAAAATTGTATTCATCGATCAAGGTCATTTGATAATGATTCAAAAATTTAGGTGCAGTTTTAAAGAGATGCGGTGTCTCCACTGTATTTCAACTTGCAGGATTGCACCTCAGAAAACGTCTCTAAAGTATCACATCAGGTGATGTATTTTCAGTCGCTGTTTTTATTCTTAGTGAAGAACTGAACAAATGATTGGAAATTTTTGTTTTTATCAAGAATGTCGGTGTTCCACCCCTAATAATATTTTCAATTTAATGTTAATGCTGCAAACAAGTCAACCTTGCATTGCATATTAGTATGCGTTCGTATCTGTTCCTCTCTGCTGTCCTCTATCCTTTTTTTTTTTTTTTTTTTTTTTGAGGTTTTTTGTTATATAATACATATTAAAAGAAAAAGGCTTAAGCCATGTCGCCCACTAAAGCTCATCTTCTCTTCTCTTGTTTTCCTCTGCTGTGCACAAATTAACTCTATGACAGGTTATGGGTCCAGCATGCTTCCGCCGCGCACAGATTAACTCTACGACAAAGAAGACTATCTGAGAAATAACAAGTCCATTGATGAGATATTATAAAGTCCCAGTTGTTTATGTGTTGACTGAATGTTAAAATACTACAATAAAAACCTTATTTTGTGCTGGATTTTTCATCTTACCAATTTTATCTTTCATTTTTTCACGAACAGTTTTTTCTTACAAAGTAACCATTAGTAAGAAAGTTATTTTTTATTTATATTTTTTTTTTTTTTTAAGAAAACTTCTAATTGGTATAAGAAAAAAAATTCAAAACTGATTTTGTGTGCTGTGACCTCTTAACATACTATTCTATCGGAAGGAAAGCACAAAGGTTAAATATAGGTTACTGGGTCCTCAAAGTAATGTATTCTTTTAACACCAGGATTTGAGAAATTGCTGTAAGTACCTCGAACAAAATACAAATTCTGTGATTCAGAGGAAATAACAGGACATTTTTCTAATTTCTCGTGATCGAGGTCTCAGTAAAGACAGCATATTGCACCCATAACGAAGATGG
Organism: Bemisia tabaci; assembly: GCF_001854935.1. Classification (NCBI taxonomy): domain Eukaryota; kingdom Metazoa; phylum Arthropoda; class Insecta; order Hemiptera; family Aleyrodidae; genus Bemisia; species Bemisia tabaci. Next base: position 263,885 of record NW_017551372.1, on the reverse strand, counting down.
TTTTTTGGTGTTGCTTAGACAGCATCACAAATCAATATTCAGTGAAAGGTTGACTACTTCCTCACTCATAAAAGCCATTAATTTTATCATTCTTCAAGAAAAATCTAAGTTACAGGCAACTTTTTTATGGCATGTGTAGATTTTGGTCATTGTCTCTTTTTGGAGCCATAAGAGATTGCATTTTCCAAGGCAGAAAAAATTAAGGTACTTGAAAAAGAAATAGAGCACTTCATACTGGTGTAGCTTGTCATTTAATTGAATTATCCAATACAAAATTTCAATTTACTTCAAGATACATATTCAATATTCATGCATTGAAAAGGAAAGTTCAGTTTTAGACAGTATTTCCGAGTAGACCTGTTTCTTTGGCAAAGCAAGATGAAACAGTTTTGGAGGAACAACATAAAGGTGAGGAGGGAGGAACAGTAAAATCAAATAGAATTTTTTCATAGACAGCTCGAGTGCCTAACTCCAAGACCTGCTGCTATGTAGCTTCTTGCTATAAAAATCAGATCTAAACTAAACTATTCAAACACTCAAGTCTGTGGATTTACTTAAAGTAGTGAAGAAGCTGAAGTGGCAAATTACTTGATTAAGCTTGGACATTATTCGATTCTGAAAGCATAAATACAATCACATTCTACATTAATGATGAGAACTCTTGCCTCAGAAGCTCAAATCTCTAACTATAGCTTTCTTAATGATAAATTTGTCAAGCCAATTTCTTCAATACTGATTAACTCTTTTTTACCGACTCCCCAACAAACAAAATATTGTAAACTAATCTCAAGATAATTTACTGCAAAAGGGATTCACGCATTTATGTAAGGAAATTTTTGAGTATGAACAAAATGTCTATTATTTCAGATAGATATTCAAGATTTCAGTTTAAGAGGGGTTGATAATATGTACTTCGCAAGGTTACATACAATCATGGCAGTGGTGTTAAGACTCGTTTTGCCGTTAAGGCAACTTCAAGACTTCTTATTACACCAGTCTTTACAGAACTTTTAGGACTGTATCCACCCTTGAAAAGTGCTGTTAACGCAATCAAATTCAAAACTGGAAAAATTGACATTAGTTTTTGCACCATCTGATTCGATTTTTAGTTTGATGTCTTCAACTAAATTGAAGAATATTTCTCTTGAAGTTGTCAGCTGATGAGTTGCAACTGAACTCAATGAAATAAGTCTGTTCTTCATGACATGATCACCAAAAGATTTTGAAATTTTACTCATAAAATGATCTGAGCACTGACAAGAGTAACTTAAAGTACAACTAGAGAACCTCAGAACCATAAAAATGCGGAAGTTAAAAAAGTACAAATATTTTTGTAAAAAAGAACAAATAAGATTACAGACAAGAAATTACCAATGCTCTTGGTACATCACAATGAGTACAGACACATCAAAATATACAACAAAAACCACTATAATCTACTCAAGTCTTTTTTTCTTAACCTTTTATTAGTAAAAACCTCAAAAATGAGGCTCAGAATAAATTATGATAATGACTAGGTAGCTGTGAAATGTTCTGATTGGCAAGGAAAAGAAAAATCCGCTGGTAATCTGGAAAAAAGAAAAAGTTGGCCATGAAAAAGGAGACAAAATTATGCAAAATGTATCCACACCAATCAGTGAGAAAATAGGTAACTATAAATGGTTAAACTTGGAAACAACATACCAATACTGTATGATCAGGAAGGAATTAAGCAATATTGAAAACCAAGCAAGACTGAGGGCTCCAAAGCATTGCTACTTCATCTGTCGGTTGCAATAATGGATTTTTTACTACGTTACAATTAATTGCTGCTTCATTAGGGTAGTCCTTTATAGAAACTTCTCATGCAAAAATGTCACATAAAGACACACTCTTTAAAAAAAGAGTTAGTTGCTACTGGGATGGCCTCAGCGTATGGTGAAATGATACAAGCACAGGGGTGACTGACTTTTCTAGAATTATCAAAAGAAGCTCTGTAATGAGTTTTAAAACACTATGATCAGCAATACCTTTCAGATTAATCTTCTGGACCGGGCGTTTCGCATTTTTCATAAAAAAGCATGTACGGCAACGAGGATAAAACTTCTGCCAAAGATGTCTGGCGCACTTCTTCATCAGAAGTATAGAACCACCTAAATCAAAGTAAATGACAAAAAATGTTAGTGTCGGAGTGCATTATGAAACGTCAAATATCCTAAGCTATGTGTTCAACTTGCGCAATCTGGATTGAAACTTGTTTTAGGGAGTTTTCATAAATTACGGAATCATTTTTTTGGTATTATTGATCGCGGGACTCTCCCCTTGTAACACTTCATACACAACCCCGGATCACGCTCAATAATTACAATGCAATGCTTGATAGACCCCCCCCCCTCTTCAGATCTCTAAAACTGTGGGAAACTGTTAAATTTGTACCTCGATAAAATTTGAAGTATTTAAAACAATAGTGAGACTAATAAAGTCAGAAAAATGAGGATGATACATTTTGAATTCTAAATGTATTTTTTACCAATGGAGAGGGTAATGTTAAGGCTGGCTCTGAAGCCTCTCCTGTCTTAATACTGGCTGATACCTCAGTGCGTTACGTAATTTATAAACACTCTTATAAGAGCAGTTTTGAATTGACCAAATCGGTCAAAGCAGTTGAGAAGTCGCGGAATGATACAGCCTCATTAATGTCAAAACTTCCTCTGGAATGAATGTTGCTTTCGTCATATTGTTCGGCTTGACAGTTTTGGGCTATGATAGGGCTGGTAAGCCTTACTGATCAAATCAAGAGAAAATTTGAAAGAATTCATCTTACGGTTGTATTGGTTCCTTTTTTAATCATAACAATGGCATTATCCAAAATTTTAGCTGATGAGTCCCTGTGTTTCTTCCCAGTTCCAGTTATTAGCACCTTTAATAACAGTTCTTCCCATGGACAAAGTGGAAACAAGGCAAAATAGAAGATGACCAGAATATTAAAAGTATAATCTCTGGGAAAGGAAAAAAGCTGCTTCTACGCTATTACTACAGACACTTCTACAAACTGAACGCAGACAAAGTGAAAGAGAAGAAAGAGGAGAGGTGGTAATGGGCAGGAATGAAGGAGGCCAGGAAGAGAGTACCTGGGATTGTTTCGGGAATCTTTGCACCTGTGTCTAGTTTGAGATCGTAGATATCCGTGGCGATACGTGATGAAATGGCCACCCCATTCGCTGCTTCCACAGTGTACTATCACAGCTTTCAATCGATAAAGGTGATTTTTGCATTCAGGGCTGGAATAAAACCATAAGGAAGAAACTGATAAGTTCATACATTTTTCTGCTAAAAACTTATATTGAACTTTTAACAAGATTTAGGTGGGAGAGAGAGCTATTCCAAATTTTAATCTGCCATGTGTGGGGATTATAAATGTCAAATTAGTTGTAGAATGTAATCTTATGCTCTCCATTGCTACAAAAGTGAGCCAAATTGCTTGCAACTTGTTCTTCAGGGTGCTGAAAAGAAAATTCTTTGGCATTTTTACAAAAGATTTCTTAGAGAGGTATGGGACTGTTACTAGGTGTGTCTGGATGCTGCACCACATGCTGTTACCATTCAAGGGAATTTGATCCTTCCAGTCAGTCTTATGTTTCCAGCCAGCCAGTTTCCAGTTGTAAGGAAACAAAAGCTCTAGGCAATCACAAATCGGATGTGGTAACAATTTTGTCAGAAAAAAGGCTGAAAATGTCACTTTTCACTCCTGTTTTTTTGCAATTTTCACCCAGAGAGAATTTAATTTTTAAAGCTTATCGTGTCCAGGAGATCACAAAGAATATCAAAGCAAAAAATGATGTGATTAATTTAGCGCTGAATGTCTTTGTTTTTGGTGCGGGGTTTTTTGTGGATTCCATTAAGGTTATTTTTTCCAAGGACAAGTAAGAGGAGAAAAATTTTAAATGGCGATAGGGGGTAAAAACTTACATGTCTTCAGGCCTGATACTTCCATTTGATTCATTGGTTTCTTTTGAAATTTTGTTATTCTGAAATGAAAAGAGAAAAAATAAATGTTGTTTTCAATACAAAGATACAAAAGATTACAGCAAATGCCACAATTTTTGCTAAAATGAAAATTAAAATAATTTTGGCAGAGCTTAACACGTGAGACCACGCTTCAAAGAGTGGCAAGAACAATTTATATATGTTATCCTTGTAAAATGAGTCTATGTCTCTGTGTAGATAGTTAGGAAGCTCAATAACTTAACTACCAGTTAGTACGTAGGCAACCCATGTAATTTTAATGATAGAAAAAAAAAGGAAGAACAAGTACATATTTGTTTTAGAGACGAGTAGCTTGATACAAAAACACCCCCTCCCCCACGTCTTATTTCCTTTCTAAATTACCTTAAAAATCAATTGATAACTCATACTGGAGCCCTTCTTTTCCCTAATTTCTTGACTGGCAGGGGGGGATCAAGGTCTGAACCTTTTTGCTTCAATATCTCCTAACAGAAAAAAGATATTGAAGTCCACTTTTCACTGGAGAACATCCAAAATGGCTTACTTAAAGATTCTAGAGGAAAGGAGTCCAAGGTTAGGTTTTTAGACTCTTCCGTGCATATTTTCAGATTTTGAAAGAATGAAATTACTTTAAGATGAAATAAAGCAAAAGAAAAGCAATTTTTGATCTGAACCAACCCTGAATTTGTAAAGTGATGGTATTATTTTGCATTTAATGAGTGGTCATTGGTTCTAGGAAAACAAAGGAGTTGTAAAGAGCTATAGAATCATTGAAATCAGTGCACTGTGGGCAGATGAGAGAAGATTCCACTTTTCCTCCCCCACACCACCCACATCAAACAACAGCTGGGCCGCTAACTGCTCCTAAAGAAATGTAGGGAGAAAATGAAGTCCACTCAGCGCTTTCTGCGCACTCAGATCTCAAAAATTATTGTCCAATTTTTGCGTTGCGTTCATTTTAATTCTCCATTCCTACCAAACTCTTTGTATCCTTAGAACCAACGACCATTTGTTAAATGTAAAATATATAATAAAGTCACAGCTGATGTTTTCACAACCTGCCTCCATAAAAATTGCATCATTTTAAAATAATTGGCTCCGGGAGATGTTCAGACCATGGTAAAACAAAGGAGCAAAAGATTCAGTTGAGACTTACGCTAATGTTTTTCTTGATTAAAGTATTGTGAGTATACGGGTCCATAGTGAGATATTCTGAGAATTCCACAGTATCCTGCCTTTTGTATGTTGTGCCATTTGATTGCATAGTTAGTCTTGAAATGTGAAAGCATAGACACTTTGGTAACTGGAAAAAAAAATAAACAATTAATTATTTAAATACAGCGAGAAGTCATCTTTGCGGATACTTCCAACAGTTTTAAAAGTAATTATTAGGTAACGATGAGCTCTGAGAATCAGCGTGAATTGGATGGATTTAACAACAACAACAACAACAACAAAAATACAACATTGTCTAATATTCTCTGATGTTTCATCTTTTAAAGGGAAAACTAAGGGATACTGAAACTTGAAATTTTGTGAGTATAATTTTCACAATTAACTGTAAGTCACTGAAAGTTTGAACACAGTAAGTAGTTTATTTTCAACTGAAAAAATAAAACATGAGAGACAATTAGGCCACTAGTTGGGCTGATTCTGGTACAATTGGACTACATTTTGCAATTAAGAGCTACAATTTCTGGCTCACTTTGAGAACGACGTAAGTGCCATTTGTTTTCCTATGCAGATGGGCATTTTTATATGTGAGCCAGAAATTTAAGTTCCTCATTGCAAAATGTAGTCCAATTTGTCTAATTATAGCAATTATAGCAGATTAGGCTCAATGAAACCGTGAAATTGCATTTCAGGACACCCAATAAAAATATACTGGCTGGCTGACAAAATTGGGAATTTTAAGACATGATCAAAATAAAGTGAAGTTCAAAAGAATTGAGAATTTTACAAAAACAAAATGAGCACTTGATGTAGAGGATTCAAGATCTCCCAAATTTGTCATCAAAATTAGGGACTTCAAACTTAATCGCTTGTTAAATCTCTTGATCAAAAAGAGCTGTCACTTACTTTGCTGTCATTAAGTGAAAATAATCCATTTACAAAGGAATTTTTCATTTAAAAAATTGCTTTTTCATGATGGCATTATACCTGGTGGACTCTATTTTTCAAAACTTCCCAAGTACATAGACAGATCCCCTTTGCTCAATGATTTCCAATTTATCAGGCTCTGATTCAACACATGAAACCATATGCTGATAGAGGACTTACTTTGCCAAAACGAAGCGTTTTCAGAGCCTCTGTGGAGATGACTGGAGTCGTTTCGGCACGGTTTTTGTTGCAACCTTCACACTCCACACCTTCAACTTGCTCTGTTTCAACGAACTTGTCCAAGAGTTGTGTTAAGGAATAGTGTGTAAGAACTGATGAAGCTGAGGGAAGATGAAGTGAAATGCTGTCAAATGGATCGTACCTTAATGGAGACTGAGAAGCAAAAAACAAACGAAAAACGTCAACAACTGAAGTTTAAATCAGAAAACATTGGGCTGGATCCATATAACAGATCGATGTACATCGTCATATTTCACAGATTAACTCAGACAAATAAAAGTCTTTTTGCTATATGGTACTATACGAAAATTACTTGAGTAGGAGGGAGCTATGTGCATAGGGTTTATGCGCTACATAGTAAATTTTGATTTAATTCATTTTTCCTGTTGATGTGAATGGTCCTGTTGGTATCCATATGGCTTGCAGTGCTTAGTCTTGTCAGGCCACTGTGGTCACTAGCGATTGTCTGCAGGAAAAAAACCACTCTCATAGCGCCACTACTTATCAGATTGATGCTTGCATAAATACAAACGGCACAGCTTGGCGATTAAAATAGCAACCTAAAATGTTGGGGTACTACTTTTTTTAATTTAAATTTTATTTTTTTTGGCAGTGTTGTTGATGACAAAACTTCAAGATTCAAATAACATTCAATTTTTTATGCCTGATGCCTGAAACGCAAGAAAAAACGCATGAAAATTAGTAGATGCTGGAATGATTCTAACCACAAATCCACATCCGGTGCATTTTAATTGACTGGTGAGAAACCCTTTGAATGGAGAAGGTTTAGACTTGTCCACCAAGCTCAGAGATGTTTTGTTGATACACGCAAAACTCCTTGTCGGTGCAATGTCACCATTTGAGACAATTATCCTGGAAATAAATCGACAATTAGCCATTTGTAGATTCATAAACTAAAAATAAGACAGCCAAAATGATGTCACACAACAGCCATTTTGAACAAATGAAGGGGTATTGATCACATGGAAGTTTCAAATTCACCAAAAAATAATGAAACAAAATGAGACAGAACAGTGAACACTTCTCATGAGTACAATTACAAACCATTTTTGATTGGACAGTTTTCAATGAAAGCATGTTCTACACATACTATTATAGGCCAAGGCTGCAAATTTTTCTTCGCGACCAAATTGCTAATATGTCCTAAAAATTGTGGAGGCTGGGGGTTTTTATTTTTTTTTGGGGGGGGGGGGGGAGGTTGTCAGCGAAAACCTTGCGCGTTTCAAAAATTTTGATCAGCACACCATGCTAACCTTTTTGAGAAATACCTTGCCTGTTGTAAAAAATTGCGGAGGCCTAGAAAAATCTGCACCCCTGGTAAAGGCTCTAAATCATTTAACAGTAAATCATCGTATGAGTTCACTAGGGGGCTACGCCTCCTGGCCGCTATGCGGCCCAACCCCCTGAAGGCGCTCCGCGCCATCAATGGGCCGCTTCGCGGCCCTTTTTTACCCTCCTATCAGTGTTAGTTTTATTTTTCCCTTAAAAAATTACGATATGAGGTATACTTTAATTTTAAACTTTACTTAAAATTACTTCATAATTAAAAGGACGCGTTTTGGAATGACTGCTTGATGAAATATTGCAGTAAAACAATGAGCAATGATAGTCAAGTAATAATTGAGATCTCATGGATCGGGGATCGAACCCACACCGAGTTCAAAGTGGATGAATTCGACGTCTTAGACGAATCGGCCACCGCTCGCCGTGAGGTCGCATGTGCGAATCTTGTGTAGATAAGTGTAGAGCTGATGCGCAGGCTACACAGCTACTGCACAACCTCCTCGACCACTGCGCATCCTCCCGCGCATAGCGGTAGCAGTACCGGAGCATTCTGTAAACTCACTCACTTTTATAACGTGATTTTAAAAAAACCTTGGTCCTTTTTCCAAAATCTGATTACAGCGGGCTCATCTAGGGCCTATTACCTGTTGATTTACGCAAAAATCATAGAAATCGGCCCAGTAGAACGCTCAATCGAACTATGACAAAAAGTATAAATTTACATTGTTTAAATGGGAGAATTCGCAACTTTATCAAGTAATATAAAAAAACCTGGGCCATATTTTGAAAATTTGAAAAGAGTTGGCTTATCTAGAGACAATTGCCCGTCGATAGCCGCAAAAATCATGAAAATCGGCCCGGTAGAACGCTGGAAATAAGCGCCACCAGTTTTGCAAAATTAGGAGGTCTTGGAGCTTATAGTATAGATGGTGAAGTGAAAATGGCATATAAGTCCTTGTCTACTCGTTTGGGAAAAACAATGAAACATTAATAAAATTACTGAAAATTTTGAATTTTAAAGATAAAAACATAATTATGACTGACAATTATTGTGAAAAAAGACCTGCACTTTGCATAATTTCACTGCATCCACTGCTTTTTCTTTCTTCTAGTAGGTCTCCTCATAAATATTTTATTTAGTTTTATGTTAAGCAAGGTGGTGAAATGGTGGTGGGACCACACCATTTAGTGTTTTATGTTAGGAAACGGGCTACCTACATATTACTTTCTGCTGAGTTGCAGGGGCCATTTAAAATTAGGGATATTAGGTATTCTTTGCAAAATGGAAGGTGGTTCTCAGAGGGGCTTTATCGATGGAGACAAAATTAAAATATTCTTAGTGTTAGGGTTCCTTTTTTTAGGAATGGTCACATGAGAGGGTGAAATAATCAGTTACATCAAGATAAATGAAAGACTTACTTGTTTTCTACAATTGAAATGTTTTGCGTGTCTGGTGGAGTATCTCCATGGTCCTGATGTTTCTCTTCTGTGGATGAGGGTTCTTCTTCCAGAACATCTAGCAGACAACTTTTCCTCTGAAAAAAAACAGTTAATTTTCTTTACAAATTTAACGCAATTGCAACTAAAAAATGTCACGACACAAATTTAAACACAGTTGGAAATACGTGAAATCATCTGTAAGGTCTGGATAAATGTGGCTTACAGAGAAACTCAACAGCTACATGGTTTATGAAATGCAGCCGAATTAGTCGCTGAAAGAAAATAAATTATCACATCAATGGCTTGAGTCAAAATATGCGTACCTCAGATTGTGCCGCTGTGAGTCTCTGTTCATGTTTAATTTTATGAAAGAAAGGTATGTAACCGACTGTTTCTGTTGAAATTGTCTGTCAATTTTCTCCGCTCATTTTAAAACGAAACTGCAGGGAAATATTTTGATCAGTTCTCCATGGAGGAAATGTAACATGATTGGGGACTTTTAAAATTGCGATTGAGAATGTTTGCATTTATCGCATTGAGCCATACTTAAAGGTTTTTAGGACATGTATTAAAACTTAAAGATACAAATGTTGAAAGAAGGGATACGCTGAAAATCACACACTGAGCTACTGTTCTGGAGTAAGACACCATGTACAGGATAGGTCTTCCTATAATGAGAAGATACGTTTCTCATGGTGCATGGTATCATTTTTCTCTTCCTTTCTTTGAGTCTTTTACTCACTTTTACTCCAATTTATTTCATTTGTTTGACTTCTTTTCCACTTACCTACTTCCTTCAGCTAAACAATAAGTAGAAAATTTGTAACATAAGTGCCATTTTCATTATTTTTTCTCACTAGCAAATTAAAATACCAAAATTTATCATAAAAAGGAAGGATTAATGATGGTTTATCCAGCAATTTGAAACATTTTATTCCTATCATACAACATCACAAACATCACATATTTGAACCATAGACCATCCTCCAATTTCGGAAACTGAATTGTACTTGTGTGTGCACTTTAATTTAATCTAGCATTGCAATGGGAATCGAATTATATTTCTTTTAGTGGGAGAGGACAAATATGACTAAGGTTGGAAGAACTTGGAATTACCAGAGGACTGTTTTTGGTGATTTCTTCTTCAATGGATGTTAAGACAACATGGAAAAATTCATGAGCATCGTGTTCAGAGTGAGGCATAGTCCAGCCATGCTTACGGATTGCTGACACAATTTCAATTGGAGAATATGGAATATCCACTCCATTTACCTCTCCGTTTAAAACTGAAAACAGATAATGTTAGTGTCAGTTTGAATGTAAGAGCATACAATCTTCACACAATTTTTTTCGAAGAAGAACTAAAAAAAAAGATAAGAATGAATTTATTCCTGTCATACTTTATTTTACAAACAGAAAACTACTCAATGGTAATTCTTTAAAACTGCCGTGAATTTCTTCTCTGTGCGAAGAAAATTCTGCAAAAACTTCAAGGAATGATGTCAATTTGATCTCCTTTAAAAAAATAACATAGAGGCGGAGATTTTCAGAAACCGCTAAGGAGATATGTGATTGCGGACTTAAGCCGTTTATATATACTTATTCACAACAAAAATAGACATCTGGATTGAGGAAAACAATAGTTATGTTTTGGATTGCTTGAATATTCGGAAACCTGTTCCAAGATATACATAGCTTAGTTCACAGACATTGCTCTTCAGTGGTGCTGTCATCATGAGTTCTACCAGAGAGTCGGTCAGGAAAAATCTGAAGATTATGTCCAGAACTATGCTGAAAGTAATGCAATTTATAGTTAAAGACATCATGAGAGGGAACTAGCAAGGAAGATCACACTTACTCCTTAATATTTTCTCAATGGTTTGGGTAAGGTTTCCTTTTCGAGGTAGTGACACTGACCACTCAACAAAGAATGAGCATGATGCTAGTGACTGGAGCACTGTGTTTAGGAAACAGGTCATTCCCAGATTCCGCAGTCCAACGATGGGTCCTACAAAGAATCATACCGTTAAAACATACTGGGTGTGCAAAGGTTGAAGGTAGACCTGTAGGATTTACGCAGGATTCAAATGCCGACTAAACCTGTGAGTCTGACATCAGGAAAAGCAGGTTAGGATTAAGTTTTAGAGATGCAGAAGAGACAAGTGTCTTTTGAATTGAAAAAGTATTCTCAGCTGTAAAAAGAGTGGTAGACCAATTCTGCGGGTATGTTACGCACAGATTCTTCATTCAAAACAGGCTTTGATAGTATTCAGATGGATCCGAACAATAACATAACCTGTTGCAATCCTACCTCTGAAAATTTAATGATACGGTGATAATGATGATAAATATAAGCCATAACTTCCTGTAATGTAAAACTTCCTTCCATGTGCATTCTTAGGTCTGAGTCAATCTATTCCTGTCTGGTAGGTAGGTACTTTGACCTTTCCCAGTTGATTCTGTTGTTATCAATTAATGATAAGAGACACTATCGTGAACCAAATACCATAGTTTAGAAGTAAATTATGCATATGATGATGAAAAGTCCTCGGAGGAACAGGGAGAAAAAATAAAATCTTTCAAACAGGAGGTAAAAAAGGTCAAGGCTAAGGACTTAATACTGAGTTCAATAGGAATGAATGATGCAACTTCAATACTTAGGATTACAACTCAGTTAGATTTTATATGAAGTGGGGGTTTATCAGAAAAATCTCGATGGTGAATTATGAGTGTTCAGTGCCATAAAGTTGTTGTTCTCACCTTTCTTTTTCCTGGTCGGCGAGGGTCCCCAAATGACATATGCTGCTAGGGCTAGGGCACAGCCTGTGATTCCAGCAAATAGAATGATCTGTTCTTTGTCCATTATGCCGACTGTAGGGCAGACGGATGGAGTTCAATCAAATACAGAAAAACTTACGAAAGAAATGACTATGGGATAAACTTGAGAGATTATTCAAGCTCAAGAGGGAGTGCATGCCAGCAGCAGCCATTGGAGATAAAAACTTAAGAATCTGTTAGAGAAGGTAAGACCACGATAGGCGTCCGGAATGCATTGTAGAAATGTTACCCGTAATACCCGTAGAACAAAATCGGATTAACGTACGAGCGATAAAAAAGACGAAACTATTTCTTCACGACGAAGGGAAGGAAAAATTTCGAGCAATTGAAAAATGTCTGTCACTGGTCTGTCACACATTTCATAATCGTAAACACAACAATATCATCAGGCAGACTGTCATCATTCACCAGTCACTGAGCGGCATGTTCAAAATTTGGTTAAGCTGGGTTATCGGAATTCTGGGAATGAAATCGGCAAGCTATCAATCGCCCGACTCAGAAATATTTGACACTCTGAAAACACATCTTCTTTTAGGCTAAGAAGGACGGAAAATATTAAGTTTTAATTTTCAAGTCCCTAACTCACAATCAGCCGCAAAGTTACCCACAAAAGAAAGATTCTGATACAGGTAAGGAAAAAAATTATGTGCCTGAGCGAAGAATGTTAAAATCTCTTTTACCAGCGCACTGCGCCTAAATGATAAATCCGGTACTGCGAACCGGATTTCTTGAAACTCAATCTTTTTAAGTTTGATTTTGGTGAGTTCATAAAAAGTCCATTTTAATAGTCATTTTTACCTTTTAATGTCCACTGAACAAATAATTCCAACACCCCCAATTGAAGAAACATGTCAAAACTCACTGTTCATTATTGATCAGGCTAATTGCACTTGAAATCAATACCGTCCTGGTTCTTAATAATAACCAGATCTCGTGAAAATTTCAATTTGATTGCCTTGAATCTGACTGGACCCTATTTCGCACTACTCCTTCCCATCTGTAATTTGCATTTCCGGTTTCTTTTCACCAATGAACAGTCCAAATGGTGTACTACACCCCACAAGCAATTTGGTCAAGTTTTTCAAATTAGCGGAGATATAGGTACGCCTTTAAATCCGTCAAAAAAACGGTTGGCATACGATAGATACATACACCAACATTTAGCCGAGAAAACTTCTTTAGGCAGACTAATCTCTAGTTTGAAAGTCTTAATTGAGTTAAGAAGGGAAAATTGGGTAAAGGAACCAAGCTACATCAAGTTGGAACCAAGAAAAAAAGTTTGGAGTTTTACCCTCTCTTAAGACTCTCATAGTTTATGGTAAAATTTCAGCCTCTACTTTCAGGTTCAATTCCCTCTTTTCTTTACTTCAATATTTTGTCGAGAAAAGATGTACGAGTTCAAAACTACCTCTGACTCTTGATTTTAAAATGTGGCTTGGATCCCTTGGTTCCTTTCTGCTCATTGTCAGTCTGATCCAGTTATCATTTCCATAGGTTCAAATTATAAGACATGAATTTTTGCTGTAAGACTTTATTTTACAAGCTCTAAGTTTTGTAGTAGTTCCTACAAAAAGTAAAACAACACAAAATAACAAAATCCTAAAACTGGTGTTGACATCACTTACAGGAACACCTGAAACTGAGCCTCCAGAAATACAATGCTGGGTTGAAAATATTAACAAAAGACAATATAGCTGATTGGATATACTGGGTGCTGAAGACATTCAGAAAAAAGCAGCATGTAATGTAAAAAAAAACTTATCTCAAGGCAGAAAGAGAGTAGAAAAAGAGAGAAAAATCAGATATCAATGACTCCTAATCCAAAAATATAAAAGTATATCGATCACGAATTTCAAGTTGTTTGTGCTTCGTTGGTTTTTTCAAGAATGGAAAAAGTAGAGATAATCTAAAAGAAGGAAGCTTTCCAGAGAAAACAGCGCTCCCTGTAACGCAAAGGTCCCCTTGGTGTACGTAGCCCATTTCACCTTTTACTAGTCTGTTTTTGATTTCTATTTTATTTATAATGTTGGTAGGTGTGTATTTTTGTTGAAATTTTTTAATTTTCTTTTTTCATCTCAGACATAGATGAAAAAAAAATGGAGAATTGAATGCTCAGAAAACCTGAGCAATATGCATTTGTTCAAAGTTTAATTGGGAAATTGAGGAATGGGAAGGATCGAAGATCGTCAATACATATTTGAAAAATGCTGATTGGTTTTCTATTGTAAAATATATTCACTTTCACTTCAATTTTTTAGATTCGAGTCATTGATATAAGCAATGGTTGAGGATAGAATGTACAAAACTCAACCGAATTGAGTGAGAGATTCCGTTGGAACCATATGAAAAATTTTCATCACAATTGAATCGAACACACTAAAGAGGCAACAACTTAGAGTATCACATGATCTTGCGTTTGAGATATAAAAATTACTTACAAAAAATTTAGAATCAAAATCAATGATAAGAAACTTCTGTTTCTGCTAGTCATCGAAAATGCACAAGTTATGCAAATATAGTGACTTCATAATCCGGTCTCCTTGTTAGAATTTACGATTAGATGAGTTTAGAACAATCGGATTTGGAGAACTTTGATTGCATATTATGATTTCAAAATACATCAGCACATTCTAATTATTTTAAAAAACCACAGAAATTTGTAATTTTAGCAATTCCTCACCTTGAAGTACATAAGAAGGATAATTAGGTTAGACAATGTGATCCCATGTCAGCAAGTGCCAAAAATTTAAATCGATATTTTTTCTTTGGATTTTTAATACTCAATGAACGAGTCCAAGCTCAAGTAAACATCTAGAGATATTTCTCAGAGCATTTAAAACTTGTTTTCAATGCTGACAATTCTTCATATGAAAATCAAGTTGAGCTCTGGAAAAAGTATTCTTTCATTATTCGGATTCAACTTAAGGTAGGGAAGTGATGAATGACACAATTCTCATACGTTTACAATCATAGACTGAGAAATTCACCTTTATAAACTCAGTATAAATGCGCTGTTATCCCCAACAAAAAGGAATGCAACTGACCTTATCTTTACATTATTGACAGGTCATCAAGACATCAGCAATAAATTTTAACAATTGCAAATCAAAAACTTAGCGCCGACCCAACATTCCGAACCTTTGAAGAGTTTTTGCGCAATACGTCAGGCAGCCATCTCGGAGATCGGGCAAATCCATCAGAGTTTAACAACACTCATTATGACACTCGGGTGATTTTCATCGGGCATTTTTGGGTTTAACAACACATCTTATAAAAAAAAATGTGGACTGATTATTTTCTTTCAATTGAGTAAACAAACGTGAGTTTTTCAATACAATGTCTGAGCTGTAACTGAAAACGGGTCGAAGGGACAATATGCCCGAGGTAAGTTAGCAGATAACTTTCAAATAGCCAAAATTGACCTAATTTTCCTACGATTGGATAAGGTTCATCAAAAATAGCCCTGCGAAGATAATACATCAAAACATGACAGCTTGTGTTTACACAACACATCAATAAAATGAGGGAACATTGATTCAGACACACTAATCAAAAACTTGATCCACAAAACGTGGATAAAATTGTAAAATTAAGCAGATTTCATGGTCAATTAGGCATGCTAATTTAAAAATAAGTACTAATCATTCAAACTGACAAGATACAAAGCTCTTAAAATATTCCTAGATGACCGAGTGGTAAACCTGTGTTACTTCAAGAGGAAGTTTTAGAAGCCTACATATTTTTTAAGGTCTACGAATTTTAAAAATTTAGATTTATGGTAAAATTTTGTCGTTTTCAAGACAGGATTGGGGAAAATTAGTCTTCAGATTCAGTCCAAAAAAAGTGGTTGCTTTCATTTTGTATTGAAACGGTTTTTTAGTTAGACAAAAGCCCTCTCAGGAACAAAGAAGCAGTTAGAAATGGTTTGCTTGAGTTCTTGATTCAATGCAGAAAGAAATCTATTGCGTTTTTACCTTTCGACTTTTCATTCTTGAAGAATTGCTAGAAGAAAACTTTAAGATAGGAAAATTGTGACCAGAAGTAAGATGTAACAAAAATCTGACAGCAGGTCAAAGAAAAAGTTCCATGAATCTGTTACAATAGTCTATTCCTCTACTTAAGAGTATGAGGGAAACAACAGTTGGATGCATTCACGAAAAAGAAGACTATGTATCTACCTAGGGAACACATTGCAGTGGTCTTCTTTTACGGAAATGCATCCAATTTTAGACTAAGTTTAAGTACATTGAATGGTTGATCAATAACGGAGGCACAGTAAAGTGTTAATGGACAGCAAATCTTTTTTCTAGTAGACAATTAGTAATTTTTTTAAGAAAAGCATTCAGCATCTACCAAAGAAGAACTAGGACTCAGTCTAAATGCTGATTACTGTTGTAGCAAATCTCTTTGTTTCAGAATGCGGACGAAGATTAATTAACGTCACTGTGAGAAAAAACAATTTGATGGTAGAACTTGCATTTTAAGATTCTTGAAAACAAGGTATTTGACAAAACAGAAATTTAAAAGAGCGACTATAAATTAAATCTTACATCAGAGGTATACAAAACATACATAAAACTGACTAATGAAAAGTTCAAGGTCTACATAGATGAGGCTAGGGCGTCAAGCCTTACGTCGGCTTGTTTTCCAGGATATACAGCTGTGCTCTCTTGCATTCTCTCACTTAATTCTAACGACATATAAAATTAAGTAAATATTAAGAAAACATCGAGATATCACAAAAACTTGAGGAAAAATAGAAAAATGGTAAGTGGAAAAAAAATTAGATACGTAAGTAAATACGTGAACATCAAAATAGAATGAGAAGACTATTAAAAGATCTAATTCGAAGATTTTTAGAAGTGTTTTTCAAAGATACCTTTCAGGAATATTATAGGAACAAGCACTTCAACTCATTTAGAGGCCGTGTATTTTTCAGTATTAATGGTGAAACTGAAAAAATGCATAACTCGATTGAAATGTTTCAAAACTCTGCTCCTATTATACTTTTTCAAAGGAGACCGGACCAACATCACAGCTTGAAATTTTCACAAAATATTTTTCATACAGAGAGAAAAACTCAGGGAAGTTTTTAAAATATGACATTGAGTAGTTTGCTAGTAAGAAAATGAAGTATGATCAGAAGTCTTTAATGCAAATAAGAGTTTTTGCAGTTTCACTGTTGATAGGTGATTTTCACTTTCAAAAAGTGGTTTGAAACAGAAGTCCTTTAACAAAGCAGTGGGTAAATTCTTAAACTTACAGACAATTCTTGTCAAAATCTTTGAATCTCACCTTCAAATCCTGGAATCTAAATTCACTCTTTCTTTGTGATTAATTAGAACTTAGTAGGTTCAAAACTTCAAATGCACATTCGTAATTTGAATTTTAAGTCATAAGCTATCAGTTCTATGACAATCATGTTAAGTTCAAAATTCTTTTCGTGGGAACAGAGAGTTTTTGACGGAAATGGCAGCAATTTGGATTCCAAAAAACGATATCTACGTTTGTATGATTGAGGTAACCCTCTACAAGAATTGTAGATGGCATGATCTTATAATTTTGCGTTCGGGGCCGTTTGCAAAATGTATAATGTTGAAAATTGGATATTTAACCCCCTAATGGAGGCTTGCAGCTACCTAAAAATTGTATAGCAATTTTCTCGACTCATCTTTTTTCAAATCGGCAATTTTAAATGTATAGTGGATGAGTTGCCACCTTACAACGATTTTTCATCTTAAATTTTCTCAAAATCAGCACTCCACACTAATTTCAGCGCAATATAATATGCCCCCCCCTTCTCTTCTGAAATTCCCCCTTTACTGGGGCTTTGATCCTTCCTCCACTCTACAGTGCTACACATTTTATGAACGGCCCCTTTGAGTATCTTCAATTCTGCTTCCTAACGCGAATCTTCATTACAGTCCACACCACAAAAAGTGCACAAAAGTGGAACTAGTTGACTAGTCCGGTCCTTTTGTTGAAGGGTTGAAGCGACTGGACAATTCAACTAGCCCCACCCCTCAGCTGCCACTTTTCGTGATGCGAACTATAGTGTTCAACTAAATCTATAATTCAATCAAATACTGGTACCAACGACAAGCCCCAACTACAAAATTTATGCTCTGAAAAATAGCAAATACATTTGCATTTTTATACGGACTTATCTAGAAGAAAAATTTCCTAATCAAGAAAATCCACAGCTATATACCTGGAAAAAGATGGATCCAATTTTAAATAGCTTAAATCTTTGATGATTTCAATACCTAATTTATGGGCTTGAGTCAGGCCAAAATTTAAACAATTTTTGATGATGTTTTAAACCAATTAGTACATCCAGCTAACAACTTGGCACTTTAAAAATTCAAAGAAATAAGATAGAAACATTTGACTCTCTTGGTTTGTGAATACTAAAATTCATACATTTCACTGTAAGTAACAAAGGCTAAGAGGGATTTGAGAACCATCGTTATTGACAATAGTTGGATGCTTGGGTCTGTTTAAAGATCTGCTTGTACTGTTACAGTAGAAGCAGTAAAGGCTATGGGGGATCGCTTAGCTATAGGTTAATTTTTCTAAAACAAGGGCGAAACTGGTACAAAAATGTGTATCGCTAATTAACTAAAATAGCACCGAAATACTGGGATGAAAGGAAACTGAACTATGATTAGATCAGTTGAGAGTGAGCGAAGTTAGCAACTACGGGAGGATCCATTAAGGCATGTCGGTCATCAATCTGTTATCGATATTTGAGCAAATCCAACAAGTGTTTTCTCGTCACGTTCAGTCTCTGAACCGGAATTCTGAAAAATATCATTAAAAAAATGGACGGATTAAATTTTCAAATGGTTCGAGCAAAACATTGTGCACATATGCATTAGTTGTTCCGGGGTTGGTATTGTATTCAAAGGATGATTTGAGAGCTGTGACTACTAATTTTTGTCATTGGGAGATAGGTTCAAGAATCAAACCTCTGTAAGCTGTGGGGGAGCAAAGTTGTAAAAACCAATTTTTGGTCTTGGGTTGTGAGCCCTCTTTTGCTATTGGAATTTATATGAAATTTGGTATACTGCATTAACCTTTTACAAGATGCCAGAAAGAAAAATGGGACAGTCTAACATAGCTTTTTTCAGGTTTGGACAAACATTTTTGGGTCCTTCATTTTTAAAGATGAGCTGAAGAGGTCCAGGGAGGTTCTTTAGTAACCTCAGGTTCAATAACACTTATTTAAAGGAGACGATCGAGGAAGCAGGAGAATTTTGTCTTTACGGATAAAATAGAAAGAACACCCCTTACCTCTTCTTGAAATGACACTCCTTTAAATAAACCAGAAAATGCATCCATTTTTTCCCCTTCACGATAAAAATTAGTGAAAATACCTCAGCATTTTGATAAGTACCTTCTGACGTTTTGTGTTCTACAACATATTTTATACTAGAAACATAAACTTGTTTGCTCATTGTTGGGGACAACTTTGCCTCAGGTCAGTTAAAACTGCCAAATAACATTACAGATTCAAAAAGGGGCTGTCTTACTTTTTAGCTACCGATAAACATTTTTTATTTATTAATATTTTTATAATGAATACAATTCAAAATTTCAGAATACAAATTTTCTGTAAAACCATTGACTGAAGATATCCACTGAGTAAGATCTATGAGTTGAATATCAGTACTCACCAAAGGAAATACAACAGTTTTAATAGACCGATGATTTTCAATTAGAGTTTGCAAATTGGTTGCTATGACAGAGACGTCTTTCCCATCCACCAAACCGGCACCGAAAAGCTCCGATGCTATGCCTTCAGAGTGATCTTTCCCAATAGCGAACTCGAATTTGATATCGTTTAATTCCTTTTTGGAATTCCTAAAACAATCAGAAAAAATTTGAGAATTATTTGATACTTATGAGAGATTCTGGATGTTATTGAAGGTTGACAGCAAGCACAAAATAGATTTTGGGCATGAATGTGGTGAATAACTGTTTCCTAGGGACTTTAATCTGGACAGTTAAACATTTTGTGGCAGGAGAGCCAAGAGGGGATGAGAAATGCCTTTCTAGCCAATATCAACAGAGATATTACTCAATGAAAAACACAGTATATGACGTCATCCACTGCAAAGGTGCTCATACCGTGGTCTCTTCCACCTTGACTTCATCGATCAGCAAGCTACACATTGGTACTGCTTACTCAACTTAATACATGGATGAAACCGATGTTGAAGTAATTGCAGTATACACTCTTGCGGTAGATGGTGTCATGGGCCCTGTATTTTTTAAGGGCGATATCTTTGTTAATATTGGACAGAGAATTTTGACGTTGGGATGGATCTTTATTACTTCTAGTTGATTTTTAAATTTAAGCCATCAGAGTGTGACTTGCGCTACAGACCAATTAGGTTTACTTAGGATTCACAGCTTTGCTCTTGATTAAGATTTCTCATCTTACGAGTAGTTATATCTGACAGGAGATTATAAAATAAAGATTGAATTATTGATGGTTGACTGCACTGAGAAAAAACACATTTGAGCAGTCTAAATATTGTTAAAATGCAGGAGGAAAAAATGCTTTCCTACATAGCATTGATAAGAGACTTTTTCTGTGCTATTTCTTTGCTGTGGGCATCAAAACTCAGGTTTTCACATGACAATTTCTAAGCTACTTAGAGCCTTAATTTCAATTTCAACATTATTACAGCGCCCAGAGTACTTTTCAGACTGACAAGGGGAGCTTTCCAAGTGTAACCGGAATTTCGAGTTGAAATTTCGCATGAAGATACTAGAGATGATTTTAGGGATGCCGTATTTTTTCGTTTTTTCGAATGGGGTCGGGAAAGCCCTCAAAAAAAGGGCTAAAGATGCGGAAAAAACGCGTGCGCTAGCGGCACAAGGTAAACATAGGTGATAGAGGCTCCCCATCCTTATCAGTTCCGCATGGCCAAACGGTAGCGTGCTCGCCTCGCAGGCGGGAGGTCGTAGGTTCGGATCCTGACTACAGCCCGTAATTTTATTTTACTTTATGCTTGTTTATTTTTCACTTACTTTATTTTGCACCATTCTCTCCGCAAACCGACTTACGAGGTAGAACACGTAGTGACTGAAGATTTTTACATACTTATGCTGATAAAAACTTGAAGTTTCTCTTGGATTGAAACGTTATATATAATTGAATAAACAAAACACTCTAAAACTCACCAAATTTCGTTGCCAAGCTGAATTTTCGAAGTATCAGTCGAATCTGTATCTGTATCTGACTGATACTCCGGAAATACAGCTTGGCAACGAAATTTGGTGAGTTTTAGAGTGTTTTGTTTATTCAATTATATATAACGTTTCAATCCAAGAGAAACTTCAAGTTTTTATCAGCATAAGTATGTAAAAATCTTCAGTCACTACGTGTTCTACCTCGTAAGTCGGTTTGCGGAGAGAATGGTGCAAAATAAAGTAAGTGAAAAATAAACAAGCATAAAGTAAAATAAAATTACGGGCTGTAGTCAGGATCCGAACCTACGACCTCCCGCCTGCGAGGCGAGCACGCTACCGTTTGGCCATGCGGAACTGATAAGGATGGGGAGCCTCTATCACCTATGTTTACCTTGTGCCGCTAGCGCACGCGTTTTTTCCGCATCTTTAGCCCTTTTTTTGAGGGCTTTCCCGACCCCATTCGAAAAAACGAAAAAATACGGCATCCCTAAAATCATCTCTAGTATCTTCATGCGAAATTTCAACTCGAAATTCCGGTTACACTTGGGAAGCTCCCCTTGTGAGTCCATTAAAAAAAAAAAAAAAAAAACCTTTAATTTCAAGATTACCTCATTCTAAGGACAAGATTAATAGGATCATCGGAACCATGATCACCTATCGCCAAATCAGTTTCACTTCCAGATGAATCTGAGTGTTGAATATTGTTTATTGGTTTCACTCGACTCTGAAAAAAAAACAAGTGATTGAATGAAAATTCAGTCTGGTAAAAATTAAAACCTTACTTAGAAAAGAAAAACCAAATTACTTCATGAGAATAGTACTAACGGAATTCGATCACACTTTCAGTGCTAATCTCATTAGAGTTCACTTCTTTTCGTTTTTGTTCTTGCGATCACGATGTACCATTTTTTCAACTACACTTTGTAATTAACCTATAGCTTTTTCTCAATTTCATGTAGATCACTGGTCACTGAATCCATTATCATTTACTGGAAGTGGAAACCATTTAAGGTGAATGCTAGAGGTGTATCTTAAAGGCTTGTGCTTCACCATAAACTCTTAAAACACCAGTAAATAAAATGGTTCCCACTGTAGGTGCAGTAGATTCTAAGTTCAAAGCCTTCTCTTTTCGTACAATATTTTGGGGTCAAAAACTAGAGGGATGCAGAAAGAGCTCAACTGGCCGATCATAGAAAAAACATGCAGGCACCTGAAAAGGGGGAAAAATTATAATATTATTTTTTTGAAATTCATTCAGATTCATTACTTTGGAGATGAAAACTGTAACACTCTCTTTTATGCAAAGGGGATAATGAAGTGTGTAGTCCTTTGTAGACTGCAATGTGAAGGCTACCTTAAAAAATACGGGGGCAAAGAACTTTCCGCATCACTGTTAACAACTATCTTGGGCACTTCATTGAAATACTAAATGGATTTGCTGCTACCTTAACGTACCACCTACCTCATCATCGGACGACATATCGCCTTCCTCTTCTGAGGACCAAACCCACTCTCCAGTGACTGTCCTGTGAAGCCTTCCAGAGGTTCCTGGTTGCCGTTTTGCTGCCTAAAAATAAAGAAAAGAAAATGATGATAGGCAAATCGGGAATACAAATTAACACTTGATCACCTCAAAAAAACTAACAACAGAAAATAATAGTTAGAGAGCATATGATACCCGAATAATAAACTGTCCAATTAGCGACTAAGTAGTTTGAACTAAAGATCTACTGCCAGAGCATATGATACCAGCATAATAAAAGGTCCAATTTGCGACTAAGTAGTTTAAAATAAAGATCTACTGCCAATTAACAGCAATGAAACATCAGTGTAGAACAAGAAAGAGTAACTAATAAAACAGACAAACACAAGAGCAACATACAGCATAAGGGGTATTAATATCAGGAGAAAGGGATGGATTAATTGAGAATACAATTTAAAAAACTGCTCTAAAATTAATTTTTAAAATAAAACTAAATCGATTCATCAACATAAATTATGAATACTAAGAATACAAGAAACCAGGAGACTATAACCGTTTAAATTAACATGAAATGAAACTTAACACTCAAATTAAACAGGGCTTCCTAAGTGTTTTAATCTTTTATAACAATAAACAAACATGGCTACTTTAAAAATAATGGTGTAAGAGAGGTAGTCACATTGTGATTTCATTGCTTAGCTCAGCTTAAGAATATCTATAAAATGAGGAAAACTTGCGCTGAAAGAAAAGATAAGAAAACGTGAGCTCTACGTCTCTTTTGTTCTTATTTCATCCCACAGACAATGAACAAGCTTGAATAAAAAAAACATGACCTGTCTCTCATTATTCCAAAATTGAAACAGCCATCAACGGTTTGGAAAATCAAGTAATACTCGTACAACACTTTTCATCAATCCCACACAAAAATAGGAGGAAACAGCAATTTTTGTCAAATTCACACAAACACGCATTCACACATTCACTGCACATTGGACCGCGTTAAATAGAAAGGAACCAAGCCACATCAGATCAGCTATTGCCAAATTTAACAAGGAAAATTCATTTTTTACAAAAGAACGTTTGTGTGGATCCCTTGGAAAATTTTAAGAAATTTGCTTTGTACCATGGAGAAAATTCACTAAAATTTGCACAAAAATCCGCTCAACTGTTTTCATGTAAAAAATTAAATTGCATGATTAAATTTGGCAATAGCTGATGTGGCTTGGTTCCTTTCTGTTTAACGCGGTCCAATTGGCGCTGAAATTGGGTCATCCATGACCCCAAGTTGCACCACTAGCCAATGAGAGGGCTAGAAAAAAGCATCAACGCCTCCATTTCCAGCTCTCGCTTGCAATGTATGAACTCAGCAATACAATAAAAGAGCATTCAACTTACTTTTTGAA
The DNA here is from genome assembly GCF_001854935.1 of Bemisia tabaci. Lineage (NCBI taxonomy): Eukaryota > Metazoa > Arthropoda > Insecta > Hemiptera > Aleyrodidae > Bemisia > Bemisia tabaci. The sequence goes on along the minus strand of NW_017551372.1, from coordinate 239,888 downwards.
CTCGGGTTTCAAGGCTAGGACCCATTGCGACCAGGGTTTGTTGCAAATACTTCCTATCTTTTGCTTTTTTGAAAAATGGATGCTTCAAAAGCTCATTTGCTGAAGGTCTGTAAAAACATAATTAAATGATTATAGCAAACCTAAAGCCCTGGAATACAATAAAAGATAGAGCAATGTTAAGAAATTTACTCTCATTAATACCAAGGATGCGGAAACTTCTCGATTATATGACGGGCAGGTCACATTTAGTCATACGCCAAAATAGGGAATGCTGCGACAAGAGGTCTTGAAAATGGGATACCTCAAGAGCAATGACAATGTTGAGCTGCTGTTCTGCACAGATGACACAAAACAACATCTTTCTCTGAAGACATCTTGCTAAAACTGTCCACTGCACGAGACAATTAAAATTACACAGCTGCAAACTTTCCTGACGCTAGTTCTACATTAAATAGGGTAATTTTATTAACTATTTCACATATTTGAAATAATTTAAGAAATTCCCAGTATTTTGCTGTCATTGTTTACTTTCATTTATAATTTTGAACTTAAATCAGAACTCATTTTTAGAACTAAGAGCCACTAAAAATACACAAAACAAATTGGTGCCAAATGACTTTACCAACCGGTGTCCTAATTTTGTCATCAACAGGCGTCCTGCTGACAACATTAACAGATTCTCTGATAACTTAATCAGCTTAAAATGGACAGAAATGGTCAAAGGCAGCCAGTAAGAGCCTAAAACAATCAGAATAGAGTCCGGAAACAACAGGTGGCTGCTGCCTGCAGGAAGGATTGGAAAAATGAGGGGAAAATGAAGGGTAGAGAAGAAAATCATTATTTCTTACTAAGACATCTTTCGCATCTCACCTTTTGGATGGATCCTTTTGTAAACAATCAACAATCATTTTCCTAAAAGTTTTGCCATAGGCCTTATATTGATCTTTGTCATCAGCACCAGTGTCTAACGTTGGTGGATCGTTCTGGAGTGTTAACATTAGAACTTTCATGGGTGGATACTTATGGTATGGGGCAGTCCCCGTTGCCATTTCAATGGCAGTGATACCCAGTGACCAGATGTCAGCCTTGAAATCATAGCCATGATCCTGCAAATTAAAGAACAAAGAAAATTTAGATACTGAGGTAATTTTGCAGTTAAAGGAGGAAATCAATTTGTTACGGTGAGTCTATAGCAAGAGTACACAAACATCAAAATGTCAATCACATTAAGCTAAAATATTGGTTCCACTTTGAATTTTTGGCAAAAATTGGGATCAATCACACCAAAGGCCGCATTTTCACTGTCTCTTCCCAAAGAATCTATTTTATTGACCCTAACATAAAACTGATATTATGCAAATGCAAAAATGAACAACTCAATTTGACTACCTGCATGCAATATTTAGCTTTTCCATACTTTCAGCTTTATTTGGAGTTTTACACATAGATTCTTTGGGAAGAAATGGCTGTGCTTAGAGACCTAATCGATCCGTTTTTTTGCTAGACGTTTAAATAGAAATTACTGAACCGGTAAGTAAGGAATAGTTGTTTGATACTTTAATGTTTGCTTATTTCTAGGGTAGGTTCACCTTAACTAATGACGCAGTGTTTGGTTCATTTCCTTTGCAAGGGTGATGTGATGAGACATACAATAAAAACAAATATTAAGATTTCACAATTGACATTTCGACACGAAGATTGAGAGTTTCCAAAAATGAAAGCTATAATAAACCACTGGACAAGGTACAAAGTTAAGCATTTTGATACATGTTTCTCGACCAAAATTTCACTTAGAACACAATTGAGGCACTGGATGCGAAAAAGGCACTTCTCGATTGCGGTGTTTCAGAATCTCTGTTGCCAATTAATCCCTTGGAAAAGACTTTAATGGGTGATTTTTCCAGAATTCTTTCCATAGAAAATTGTAGAATCATAAGGAATATTCAGTAGAATTTTTAGTGAAATGGAATATTCATGGTGGAATATTATTATGGAATATTAATGGTGAATTCACTTTCCTTACAATGAATGAAATATTAGAGGAGACTCTGAAACACTGCAACCAAGAAGTGCCCTTTTCGCACCCAGTGCCTCAATTTGCGCAACTAAATTACTGAAATCAACTTATAACTAAGATATTTAATGTTTCTTGGCGCGTGAATAAACACTCTGCTCATGAAAACATAATAGAATACGTGAGTCAAATGGTACACTAAACTTTACCACGACAATATCTGGGATATGAAAATCTGGCTATCTCAATCTTGACGCTTTGGTTCAGCTATAGCAAATTGTTTTCACTTTAAACAATTAAGGGTGGGAAAGAAACAATGCTCAATTGAGAGGCCTGCCAAAACTGCGTTTCTTGTGACCGGAAATTCCCATGGTTAATGTAAAATAAAAACGTTAATATTTTAGTTGTTTTCCATGATTTTCAATGCAAGGATCGTTTTCTGCGTGAAATCCTAAGTAAGAAACATGTATCAGAATGCTGAAATTCGAGCCTTGTCTCGTGCTCCATTTTACTAGTTTCTTTAAAGTATTACACAAGAGGTTCTGAGTCAATCTGGTAAGACAAAGACATCAGTCCAGCCAACACCAATGAAATTCGTCGATAATATGATTTCTGCTGGTTCACTTATGACGGATTTTTATCTCAACCAGTGGAGAAAAATGGTTCAAGGCTCAGATATAAATGAACTAGTGAGTAAGGGGTTGACAGAAAATGTTTATTCCCATAAATTCTTCTGTAGAGGGAAATTAAGGGTTGGGCAAAATATGAGATTATAAATAAAAGAAGGATCTATAAAAGAAGATTAATTTCTCACCTGTTCCATGACTTCAGGGGCCATCCAGCATGGTGTACCTACAAAAGTGTGACGAACTTTTTGCCGAGATAGATCTCGACCTGTCGCTAGCCATGCACTGACACCAAAGTCTGCTATTTGAACAATGCCATCATCTCCTAAGAGAATATTGCCGGCTTTAATATCTCTGAAAAAATCAGACCGGATAACTTTGAATATAATTGGATAAAAAAGAACTACTACAAAAAGAACACCAATTCTACCCTGCTATTGAGACATTTTCAGAAGAGTCAACAAAAAAATGAACAAATTTTTGACCAGACTTTTGTGATACACTTTAGGTAGAATGTTTATCTTGCTGATCAAGATAATAAACTCTCTCGCATAGTACGAAAGCTTGAACAGGGTGTCTACTAAAACTGGCTGGCCAAGACCCAGTACTTTTTAAGTTCTCTTCCAAACAGTGTGGTGCTTTTTCAACAGAAAAATTCAGTGCTTTTTCAGTGCCTGTATGTGACTGAATCCGAAATATTTCGAAAATTTAAAAATTTATATGCAAAGTGCCACAAAAATTACTTGGCCACAAAATTCGAAACTCATTTGAGACCAGAAGATCAACTGAATGCGCTATCACAATATGTCAGGCAAATACTGCACTTCTCATAAGAATCAATACGCAAGGGATTGCATACTTTCCAGGCTTTCCTGACACATATGACAGGAAGTAAAAAATTTCAGACTACCTTGCAGAATTTCCTACTTCTATAATACTTATAGACCACCTTCAAAAGTACTTAGGTGCTATTTCTAGATATTCGAAACTAGTAAACCCTCTGCTTGAATTAATTTTGGAATGGCAATGAAGACTTTTGGATCTTTCAACAGATTAATCTTTCAACAATAATAAAGATTGATTATTTCTAGCAGTTACATCTACCTTCAATCCTAAAACTCCATATAACTGGATCAGCAATATCTATCTCCGTATAATGTTGTGTCTGTAGAGTCAGAGGAAAACATAATTCTACTAATTCAGGGACACCTCCAGGTAGAATTGACAGGAAGAATAATCTCATTATCCTGCCTGGGCTTTTTAACCAATTGATCTTTTGAAAGATTGACTCTTGAATTGAATGGATTTTTATCATCTTTCAATTCACAAAAAAACCATCACTACACTTAGGTAGTTTTTGTAGAATGATCTAAAGGGGATATTATTTCCTTGTGCTTTCAACAAAATTTTGTGCACCCCTGCTTCAAATCAAAGGACAATATATAAGAATTACATTTAACTTGAAGATTACGGACTTGCCATTATTCCACCATCTAGTGTTATAGATACTTAATACTCTCATCTTTCTTGAAAACTGCTGAACAAAAAAATCTCACCTATGAATTTGGCCATTGCTGTGAAAGTACTCTAGCCCTTTGAGAACTTCCCTTAGAACCGTGGCTATAGTTGACTCATCGAACACACCATTCCGACAGTCGGAGGTTCGCATCTTGTGTTTGATGATATCTAACAACGAACCGCCTCCAAGGAGACCCAATACCAACCAGAGTTCTTCCCGAACAACAAAGCTGGTGTGATATGTTACTACATTTTCATGGTGGCAGGATGACATGGCTTGAATTTCCTTCTGCATTAAGGACACAAATTTGAAAAATGAAAATAATTATTCTAGGTTAAGTATTTATCTGTTCTCGGCAAACTCTTGACAGTACAGTAATACCTCAATTGTTTGACAATTTGCAAATAATTTTACCGCACACAAAAAAAAAGACTGAAAAAAAACAATTTCCCACTGCTTGTGACCAAACAAAAAAAGCTTGTCCAATTCTCTACTGTACTAAGTAATAAACCATTAATTGGGAAAAAAGAACAAAATACCACAAGTACTTTTTGCTTCAAATATCGATTTTTGTCGCATGTGTAGACTACAAATTCAATTTTGACTGCATCAGATAACTAAAGCATTGAATCATCAGAGTATTACTTAATGTAATTTTTATCAAGAGATTGGATAAAAAATATGAATGTTTAAATAATCAGAAAAGATATCTTAGTACACAACTGAAAATTTTCCCGAGGTGAAATTTCTACAAAAGCAATTGAAAAATTAAGTAAAGAAGTTTTGAGGGAAACCACTCTTATACCAAACAAGATATGTTGCGAAGGCCTGGTCATAAAATTATTCCGAAGATGATTTTATCCAGTTTATCATCTTATCTATTTCACTTGCTACGTAAAGTCACTAAAAGTTTATTTTTAGGATTTGATAAAAGCAATAGAAGACAAGCTAACTTATGAAACTTCATATAATGATACACCTGCCGACAAAATCTATTCATATGTTTTTAATTAATTACAGTTTTCTGAGAGAAAAATTAAATGGCCACAGCAGGGTTTCGGGTAGGAATATATCAATGGCCAAAGTACAAAACCACATACCTCCATTGCGATGTTCCTAATTTCCATTTCTGTTTCATTTTTTCTAAAAAAAAATTTAGGAAGAAAAAAAAAATCAACTTTATACCTTGAAATTTACACCGAATATTCTGCTAGCATAGAAGAAAAATCAAGGAAGTTTTTAGGAAATTTCATGGACTTGATTTCTAGAGAAAAAATCAAATATGACAGGACGTCTGCAATATTGGAAACGAAGATATGTGGTTCTGCACTTTGGCCATCGATATGTAACCCATTTAAATTAAAGGAAAATTTGCTATAAATTAACGCAAGGCAACTTACAAGAAGCTCATCCATACTCGTATTCCATTTCTCCAAGTTTATTCTTTTTATTGCACACTTCTCTTGTCGAGGTCTGCATAGTGCCGCATGGACTACTGCTGTTGCTCCAACACCTAGAAGCAGCCACATTTTAAAATAAATACACTCGTTTAAACAAATCCAATGTAATAAAAAATAGAACAGACAATACAAAAAGTCACAAAAATAAGGGGTGAGCAGGCTGGAGGTCAATACTTTAGAGGGGAGAAATTGCAGGGGGGCAGAGTTACTTTATCATCATATGGAGAAGTTCTTTCATCACAAAGATTTTTCAAAAAAATATTAAGAGATGAATTTTTTCTGAACATATGCAAACACTGACAGAGCTACCCTGTACACAACTTATTACAAGTCACATTATAGCAAAAGTAATTCAATAATAAATGAACTCTAAATGTTTTGTTGAAAAGTAGGTTTATAAAATTTGAAAAGTCCTAGGAATGGTGCATAGGGAATCAGTAAACTTGGATCTATAGTCTAATAGACCTCATGATAAACTACTCCTACAAAGGCTGTAAAATGTACAGATGAGGGAGGAATCTACCTGCATCTGATGAGTATTTCCACAGAAAACCACTCGACTTGAGTTACAGTTAGGTATTGTCAGCCAAGTTGACGGTTGTTTACTTTCGGTTTGCAAGCGTTTTCGCGTCACTACCATCCACATGGAAACATTCAACTCTTACAGAAGCAAGAACTCAAGCTTCTATAAGTTTTTCAGTACTTTCAAGCCTTGTAACATATTTAATTTTTAGCTACACAGAAACAACCACAAAAGTCGCGAATCATACCTAATTAGTACTTTTTTTACGATACGATCATGAGACGAATGTTTTCAAGGTGGACAGTAGCCAACGCCGCTTGGTGCAGAGACCCAAATTTGTCATTGGCGCTTGCAAACCAAAAGTAAACAACCGTCAACTACGCTGACGACACCTCTATCGGTGATTAGAACGTACATGAATTGCAAGCATTCTTAGGTAATGGTTCAAAGAACAAATTGAGAATGCGCATAACTGACATGGTAGATTTAGATGAGCAACATTCCTCAAGCTAATAGAAAACAATTTGAACACCGCGACGGAACATTGCATAGCATTACTTGGTCAGACGGCAGAGTTTTCTACGATCAACGCTATGACCTAGTTGGTGATTTCATTGATTAAGAAAATTGAGAGCATCATCTTATAGGAGTGAATTGTAAGGGAATAGAGGTGCGTGAAAGCTTGGAAAGACTCAATCAAACTGATATTACAGCAGTATTAGTAATAATAAGTCTGATTTGTTTTGACATTAGACTGGAAAAACGAGAGTGAGGTTAAGCATTGCGCTTATGGGGTGCCGGCTTGCAATGACGTCACTGATATTTGATAATCTTAATAAATCTTGAGTAACAAAATTTACCGAGTTGCAAAATATAAAATTAGAAAGATAGAATCTTAAAGAAAATTGACTCACCAATGACTTCCTTCAATTCGTAATCATCCTTCGAATTGGGCCAACCGACGAAAGGCAAATTGGCGGATGCAGTTGCCATTTTGGAGCTAGGAACATCACTGAATTTGTCATTGTTGTTGTTATTGGCAATGAGGGGGGTGATCTCTGAGGACGATTTCCGGCGAAATATTCCGGGAGAGCCAGGGGGCATTAAAACCGGCGACAATTTCCTGCAAAAGTACGAGGATCGAAATGTAGCATAGGTAAGGAAAGCTGATAATCTAAATAAAATGTCTCAAAAGACATTTTGTCCTACCTCCCCGTAATGTTTACAGCTTAAACGCGATTACCACATTTCCTCGACATTTTATTAGGCAGGGGCAGAGCTCAGGGGTGGGCGGCTGACCCTCTTCAAAAAAGTAGGGGATTTTACTAAATAAGTGCGTTACATAATATTATTCCTATATCTATGACACTGCAATGCGATAAAATTGTCGGCACAAACAGCTCAAAATTGAGGAGGTAGGTGGAAAACGGTCACATCCGGGTGATGGCATTGTGAGAGACAAGCACCTCACCACACATAAAAGTGTAAGTATACATGTTGTTTAGGCATCTTCTGTAATCATATTTTCATTACAAAAAAAAAAAAAACGCCATGTACTGAAAACAAATCTTTTATGGAACTAGGAACGCCTTGCCTTCCTGCTTTGTCGGTAGGTATGATCCTCTTGGGAAAAGCTGCCACTAATAAAAAAATAAGAGCGAAATTTGGTTGGAAATAGCCGGCGCTACGCTAGTAGGTATCTTTTCATCTCGCTTCGTAAAGGAAATAAAATAGAAAATACCTCAAGCAACTGCATTACTTGCTAATCTAAGCTGCTTCACTGTTGATTGGGTTTTTAAAATAATGCATAACTACCTATTCAGCCTCTGATGAAACGCTAGGAAGTATCATTTCAAAATGAAGGCGTTTCTTATGCGTCGACAATCTTCATAGCCTGATTCCCGTCGCTCTCATATCGCTCCACCCTCGCGACGGCATCGCATGATAACATCGGCATTAATACATCGGCATTAATACATCGGTATTAGACGAAATTACAAATATATACCTGAGCACCGATGAAAACCGCGATGATGATACTTTTTGACATTATTTTGGTGGTGTTGATATTCTTGCATCATGCGATATGACGTGCGAAAAAGCAGTAATTAGTTGCATCACTGATGCGTAAAAGGGTGAGCCAGTCTATCTGAGGCTATTTGCAAACGACGAAATGAAAATCGCAGTTCACAATTTAAGGGAAATGCCGACATTGTTTCCCTTAAATGATTGTCAAGAGATATAATCGATGCGGGTGCTGGCTGTGAACCCAGCTTTACTCCGCAATTTGCGACGATGATAGTGATAGAGGGCAATGAAAATATCGATTGAGAGGCAGGGCCAGTTTAAGGGGGTGGGCCGCGACCCATGGCGGCAAATCAAGGGGGCGGCATTTGCACTCTTTTAAGAAAATCGGATTTTGAAAAAAAAAAGTTTCAAACGAGAAAAGGCGACAAAATTTCTCATTTCCTTAGAGTATAATAATTCCTAATTTTGTCGTCTTTCAGTGATACAAGAGACAGCACCTTTAATTAGTCGAGTTAAGAGAGAAACCAAACAAGCAATTTGGCCTGGAACGGCGCGAATTAGAGAAAAATGATGACGAGGACTTGAGATGAAAAGGAGAAGCCTTCGGCGCGGCGGTCGGCATGTAATACATATTAGCGCCTACAAGACTACACGAATACTTCACGCATTGCATCAAACACAGTGCGGTCACTGCGGTCAGCGTGAAACGGATAGCGCCTACAAGAATGCGTGAATACTTCACGCATTGCGCCAAAGACAGTGCGGTCAGCGTGAAACGCTTATCGCCTACAAGACTGCATGAATACTTCACGCATTGCGTCGAACACAGTGCAGTCTGCGCGGCGCGGCGGCGGAATTTAAAATCATTTAACTACATTTATGTTTGTTCTTTCATAATTTGTTCGTTCATTTCTTATGAGTGGAAGGCCTTGTCCACACAGAGATAGGTTTACGGAGCTTAACTTTCGCGCAAAGTTCAGTGAAATTTTGCTAGTAGTGTTAACAGGGCTTTCCCAAAAAATGTATCCAACACGAGTAAACGGGTCTTATGCACCCCTCCCCCGCTGGCACGTTCACTTGATGGTTTTTATCGATATTTCAAAACGAATGAGAAGAGGGCGGTAAAATACAGGCGGCTCATGAGCGGCAAGTAGGTAAATCCGGCCCTGTTGAGAGGAATAATCGATTTGAAAACAAAAAATAACGGTCGTATTATTACGGTGGAGCTATCGAAGACATTTCCGAACTATTGGACGTTTGTTAAATGTATTGAACTTTCGGAACTTCTTAAATCTGAAAAATAAGGTACTTCACTTACTATTCTCGAACAATTTCGTCACCTTCCAGCCAAATAATCACAAACGCCTTGCAACGTTTCAAAATTTCAGTCGCCATTTTATTTTTTCACAGAGATATTGCTCAACGAAGCTGTCCGAAAATTTTTCTGAATTTTCTTTGAGCTACGGACAAAATTCAGTGAAATTTTCAAACAGATTCAACCAAAAATTTCTCTGTAAAAAAATAAAATGGCGACGGAAATTTTGAAAAGTCGCATAGCGCTTGTGATACTTGGCCGGAAGGTAAAGATTTGTGCAACGAGACATTTTTGTTAAAACGGACAAAATGCGACTTGGGGGTAGATAATCAATAGACAATCTGTATAGCCACCTAAGGTTCGAGGTGGAAGCGGCTACTACGAGCTGTACTCAAGTAGCACTGATCACGGTAAGTTGCGATTTGATTGGAGAACGTATCGCAATTATATCGACGTCGATTTATCGCAATATTATCGGATGAAAAATTGCGATTTCATCGCCCAAATTCGCAACAAAATCTCGATTTTATCGATGGCGATTTATCACAGTATTATAGATAAAAAAAATCGTGATAAGTTAATTGAAATAAAGTTTCGATTTTATATCGCGTGCGAATTCACGGAGATAAAATTTCGACAAAATCGAGGATAATCGCGCAAATGTCGATAATCCTAGCGATTTTATCGCCAATAGAGCGTATTAAAATCGCGACTTAATTAAAAATATTGCGATTTTACCGCTGGAAAATGCTACTCGGGTTCTAGCCCTTGACGAGCATGGCCTAAACGCCGCCGGTGGGCGAGGGGTAGCTGTGCAGCCAAGCAGGCGAAGGGATCTGCGCAAGGACTGACTTGGCTCTCCTTATAGGCCATACTTGACGCGCCTACTATCTGGTTAAGGGGCCTTTGGTCAGTCCGCCCTTAGCACTGGTGAATTTCACTCGAAATTCGTGAAAATTACCATTATCGTAATGCTGCGCGTCAAAGGCGTCCTTAAACCTTCCTTCCTTACGATATCTATACTATATCTATACTATAAGCTTCGAGACCTCCTAATTTTGTGAAACTGGTGACGCTTAGTTCCAGCGTTCTACCGGGCCGATTTTCATGATTTTTGCGGCTATCGACGGGCAATTGTCTCTAGATAAGCCAACTCTTTTCAGATTTTCAAAATATGGCCCAGGTTTTTATATATTACGTGGTAAAGTTGCGAATTCTCCCATTTAAACAATGTAAATTTATATTTTTTGTCATAGTTCGTTTGAGCGTTCTACCGGGCCGATTTCCATGATTTTTGCGTAAATCGAGAGGTAATTGGCCCTAGATGAGCCCGCTGTAATCAGATTTTGGAAAAAGGACCCAGGTTTTTTTAAAATCACGTTATAAAAGTGAGTGAGTTTACAGAATGCTCCGGTACTGCTACCGCTATGCGCGGGAGGATGCGCAGTGGTCGAGGAGGTTGCGCAGTAGCTGTGTAGCCTGCGCATCAGCTCTACACTTATCTACACAAGATTCGCGGCCACAACCTAATGTCGAGCAGTGGCCGAGTCGTCTGAGACGTGGGATGCACCCACTGATGTGAACTCGGTGCGGGTTCGATCCCCGTCTCAAGAAATTTTAATTATTACCTGACTAAAAGTGTTCATTGTTTTACTCCAATATTTCATCAAGCAGTCATTCCAAAACGCGTCCTTTTAATTTTAAAGTAATTTTAAGTAAAGTTTAAAATTAAAGTATGCCTCATATCGTTATTTTTTAGGGGAAAAATAAAACTCCGGAAAAATAAAACTAACACTGATAGGAGGGTAAAAATAGGGCCGCGAAGCGGCCCATTGATGGCGCGGAGCGCCTTCAGGGGGTTGGGCCGCGTAGCGGCCAGGGGGCGTAGCCCCCTAGTAAACTATATGAAGCCACTCCAAGAGCAACTATTTGGAACGACTATGAATACGAGCCAAAGAAAAAAATACTCACTCGATAATATCACAACACAACTGCATATCGAATCCACATTCCACTTACTAATTAATTAGTTAGCTGTATCGCGAGTGAGTTCTCTGCGCATCCACGTTACCATTTCCAAACACCCCAGTTTGGAAGAAAACAAACAAATGGAAGAAATCGAATCGGTACAAACGTAAAAAATGCTAAAGGAAAAAGCTCGAAGGCACGGACCGAACTGACCGATGGCATGGCAGCCTGCTCTACGCGATGGATTGAATGGATGACTTGTTTTCAATGACGGAGGCAGATACAGCGATAAGCTGGGGCAACAGAAGCGAAAAGCAAAAGGTATGACGCGATTGTAGGAGGGAAACCCAAAGCCGCGAAACCGAGGTCGACGAGCGAAGATAGGAACCGGAGCGGGATGAGACGGGGGTCATTGATCGCGTCTCGTGGATTTCCACGGTTCACAGCTTCGGTTTCAGCCGTTTCAGTCGCGCGTCTGGCACTCGATGCCCGAGTGACACGGAAATCCGGCTGAAATCTCCACAGATGGCCACGCGACCGACCACGAGCTGCTCACGCTCGCGCGGCGATCTTCCGCCTTGGTCCTTGGCTTGGGTGGCTGTGCAGATTCACAGAAGGCGGCGACGCACAGTGGAGATATCGAGTCGATAGGAAAGGTCGGACAAAATTTGGAAACTTAAAACGCTTGTAACTCCGTTTATACAAATTTTTGAAGTTCTGAAAGTGGTTCAATTGGTTTTCTCGTGAAATTTTCATCAAGAAACACCCCTTGGCGTTTAAAATGTGGCGATATACACCTAAAAATTTGCAATTTTAGTCAACAATTTCATGTCCAACCTCTCTAACTGATTCGATCCACCGTACGACGAGCCGTTCAAGTATTAGACATTAAGAGTCCACGCCAAATAAGATTACGCACTTCTGCTGGACTGCGACAGAGGATCGTGTGACGTCACTTTTACATGTGAATTAAGTACAAGAAGCAATATTCAGGGGCTTCGGTCGCAGTCTAAAAGTGCGTAAACTTATTTGGCGAGGAACTCTGCGTGAGCTACTTCCAGGGGAGGGGGGTGTCTGAACTTGCCTTATTACTGGGTCTTATACGAGGGGGAGAGGTGTTAAACCCAGTCCTAGATAATACAGATAAGGGGGTGAGAGGCTAGGCGGAAGGGTCACTTAAAAGGAGGGAGCAGAGAAGGGGTCGAACAGCCGGCCAAAATGCCTTACACAATACTTGAACGGTCCTTATAGTGTTACGGATTTATCCTCTGGTAAGAAGACAAACAGTCTGATACCTGTCTTCTTCCCGGAGGTAAGGACTCTTCGGCTCTAAAATGTCCCATCAGAATCGAAACAAATTTCTGTGCCATAAAAAATATCCCCTAAACCCCCAAAAAATAGTGGTAAGAGTTTTGCTCTGACAAGGCGTCGTAATTAGTGCCTCAACACTTATCACGTAATACCTTGGTGTGGGGAAAGAGCTTGATTAAAGACAATCTCCGTTTTGATTACGAGCTTTATGGATAAAAAAAAACCTAATTGGAGGTTTGGCATTTAAAAAATTACTTTTGTATTCTAAAATTAACCCCATGCCTATACTAGCATACTTCATGCCCCAAAAAATGACCTGGAATGACGCAAAAATATCAAAAGCCATGCGTGCTGAACCGCGAGTGACCGAAATGAACTTAAAGCCCGAAAAAACTTGAAGAAATACCGGAAAATCCTCTCGCTGAGAGCTCGCTTTTGTAAGAATGGATGGGGTTGAGAATCCTGGCGATCCATGTCGGAACGCGGACTATTTCAGACTCGTTCGAAGCAAGACTGGCCCAACTGCAATCAGTTATTCGACGAACGTTGTGATTATTCACGAAGTTTTTGTTCTAGTGAGACATCGAGAGCGTGATTGATGGAACTCCACCACGCCATTACTCATGAGGAGAATTAGGAATATGTTTCCTTGAAGTTTTCAGAATCATAAAATTAAAGTGAGCTGCAAATTCTCTGGAACTTTAAATAGTAAGAGCTTATAAGTTTTTTCCGGAAGTTCGTATTTAAATGAGGGACATTTGGGAATGATCGAGTGTTCACGCGACGTTCTAATTTGAAGCTTCAGTGTCAATATCCGCGCAGAGAACAATGATATCGGTAAAAACGCCTTGATACAACTATTCGTGCTCAATGGACATCCGTGTTGCGTGCTAAAAATTGAAGGCGCTCCGGTCATTCTAGCCCATGAAGCAGTGCTCGCAGCGACAAGGTGTCACGTTTTTGTATGGCGATGAGATATACTATCCTGACAGGTGAACATGTTACGAAAATATAGTTTCCATATCCTTTCCCCTTCGTTTTCATCCGAGAATGTATCTCGCCACATGTTTGTACTAGCGCGACACTCCCTGTTGCAGTGCTGTATGGAGTAGAGTGACCGGAGCGCCAAGCGCCTGCCATTTTGTTAAATGCAACACGCGTGTCCATAGAGTACGTATAGTTGTATCAAGCCATCAAGGCAATATCATCATCGTTGCATGCGTTGCTCATGTTAACTGAGATGTTAAGATAGGAAGCCTTGCTTCGCCTCATTCTTCCCTGAATGTCGTTTAAAAAATTAAATTATACGTGTCTTTATTTTGAAGTTGTTTGGTTAAAGAACAATGCTAATTGATCTTTCTTCTTGGATGGGGCTTATTTTCATCAATTGATGTTACGCGCGGATTGAGGCTGTTGTTGACATTACGATTGAGCGATCATTCGTGATACAGCACAGCGTTACAAAGTCCCAGAGACTACTTGAGCCAGGCTTTTGTCTCCGTTATTTCAAGTCAGATGTTGCTTGGGATAAGGGAGTTGAATAGGGAGTGGACCATAAAAATTAGACTTTCAAGGGTCCCTCAGCCACCCTATTTAATTTCCTGGTTCCAGACATCAGCCGACCTAAAATAACCGAGACTCAAGCCTGGAACAGATGGTCTCAGACACCTTGCACATGTAAACCTAACGCTTTCATCATGACTGATCGCTAAACTGCAGCATCACAAACAGTCTTAATCCCGAGTGACATCAACCGATGAAATTGTGCCCCAGATAATAATAAAAAAAAAAAAAAATAGATTTAGTTGTTCTATAACAAATCAAATCAAAAATTAATATTTTTAATTTTATTTTTGATAGTGGAAAATGTAAGCGTTGCAATGATGTTACTTGCAAGGGGTCAAGAGGAATATCAACCTCCTTGGAAAATCTGTGGCCACGCTAGCTAATGGGGTAAAATACGCCACGCCTGTTCTCGAATTGCACCTGCTTTTTGAAAAAATTTCTCCTAAATTTTATTTAAAGCTATAGAGACCTTGTCAGTTATCAGCCATCTATTTTACCTCCTGGTTGACCTGTGGCTATTCCTGTTTCGATAAAAAATTAAGGTTGAGTCTAATGTGTCGATATTCGCATGAATGAAAATTTCATCAAGCAAGCAAAATTACGAGATGACCTTATACTCCGAGACGGGCGATAACAATCATTTACGTGCGAAAACACATACAATATATTCATAAACCTTTATGTATCAGTCAGCTGGCACAGTAAAAATAAATGGATAACCTAAAAAAACAGATGACCTAACAGATAAGAAACAAAGTATAAATGCATAATAAATGGCTATTTTAAAACTCATCTTCTCGATAAGAAACGTTTTTATGTTTACATTGAACTACCGCTAATCTTTTATAAATATATTGTTGAGTAGATTATGGATGCGCAGTGGGCATTCCTATGCATGGCGCCTAACTCGAAGGGCCTGTACAATGCATCTATTTTCAAAACAAGTATTTTTAGTTTAGGAACGTAATGTGTGTCCAAAGGAATTTAACGTGGTTTTAAAATTAATTAATCAGGATTCTATGATAAAAAAAAAAAAAAAAAATCCCCCATTAACTTGCACGAAATGATCGCACAGTAGGTACATACTTACTTGATAAAGTGCACTTCTCTGGGGCCGAAAAGCGTTGACAATTTAGTATGTTTTATTTATCAAGATTGCATTCCTACCTACACATTTTTGAAATACGGTATAAAGTGAACTTTGTGGGCCATGTAAGATGCAAATTGATCGCCAATCAACATTTTAAACGCGTTCTCGAGACCACAGTTAATATAATTTTTCAAAGTATTTCATCTGTGCAAATTTTTATTGCTTTACGGTCTGAGGGACAAAATGCCGCCCATTTTCATTTGCCACTACAATGTACCTAATACGGCAATTACTTATTTTATCATCGATGAGAAAAATGTTGGGTGACAGTATACAACACACGATTTTCGGACCGAGGCTTTTTGCCCCTTTCGGCCTCAATTTTGAAAGTAATCTTTGGACATTATGTAAACAGGAATGGCCTTGAAATAGTAGAGTACGTAACTCATTCATACACTTTATCGATGCTAATTTTTTTAGCTCGGCGTGAAGGCTGTGAATGACATTTTTCCTCCAAAAAAGACGGCCTTTTCCCTCAAGAATAGCTGTTGCCACGATATTTTGAGAATTTTGCGGCAATGATTATACGCCAACAAAATCTTATGCAGTTTTTACGATTCCCGGATTCCTATCACAACAGACTTGGATTTTTGACTTGGTTGCGATTTTTCAAAATCTCCACTGCTAATTTATATTTAAGAGAGAAAACTATTCAGTGAATTTTCTGGAAATTTAGTAAAAAGTTTAACGAATTCCACGCATTTTGCTTCGATTATAGTGGATGAAACGTTAACGGGGGTGTAGAAAACTACTTGGAGTCCTTTCCGTTCAAACAAATAAAAAAATGAAAATAAAATAAATGAATACAGCCACGTAACAGTACGTGGAATATTCCTTAACCTGCAAAAATATTGAGAAGCGAATAAATTTGATAAAAATCTTCCGAAGCTCTCCACGAGAGAACAACAAGGGTTGGGGGAAGGGGGAGGGGTGTCAAAATAGAGATTTCACCATAAACTCACCGAATTTTTCGCCAGAGACGCTGGCTGTTATTGACCATGAGCGATACTTGTGGCGGGAACTTCAAACCCTCAACACAACGCACGCTTATCTACTGAACCATTTGAACGTGGCTCGGAACACTGCCAACACGGAATGAGCCTAGAAACGAACTGAATGAAACTACCACGCACACACAAGCAAACCGGCGAAATTTTCCGCCGAGGGATTTCAAAATTATGGGGTTCCGCGGTGAAGACTCAGCGTTTCGCTGGATCGTTGACACACCAGTCGCGTGCCGGGAGCATGACCACGAGGAAGGTATCAACGAAAAAAGAATGGTTTCACCGCGACAGGAAGGTTTCCGAGACGTTGGAGTTGCACGTCGAAGTGCAGTGAGGCCGTTCGTGGACAACGCGAAAAGGCCAACTGAAGATGTGAGGTTATCGGACCGAAATTAATTCGCCGACCAAAGGTTGCGTTGGGTCACCAACTCCTCCACTGCCGTGCTAAGATAGAACGCCGTATGAACATCCTAGAGTTGCCAGATTTCCCTTGATAGAACATGTATTTTTGACGACATTCGTGCACATTTTTCTTTGGAGTTTTCAGATATTTTAGAATAAATTGCGCATGAAATTGTCAGAAAATCTTGGGGAAAAATTATTCATCATTTTCCCAGTAAATTCGGTTTTTATCGAAGGAAATTTGGCAATGTCTGAAGGCTCATACGGCGTTTCTTCTTAACACGGTAGAACTCCTCAAAGCCGAAGCACCTATTTCATTACGCGACACTCATTGGTTCTTCCCATAAAACAAACACTCCGGCTAATTGTCCCATAACGTAATTTCCATCGATATTGCGCTACTTCGAAACGCATCATTAAGGCTACTAGATAGCCCATCACAGAGAGGGAAAAGATGAATGACTTGTTCCAGAGTGGCGGGGGTCTTCAAGGTTTTGATTTGTGGAATACACGTGACTTTCTCAGTTCGACTCATAAATGAACAATTTAGTGACCAATATTAACCTGCTAAGGAAAAACGTCGTATAAGCCTTTAGACGTTGCCAAATTTCCTTCACTAAAAACCAAATTTACTAGAAGATTTTTAATCCCCCCTCCAAATTTTTCAGATAATTTTGGTCGGAATTTGATCGAACATATCTGAAAATTTCAAGGAAAAATATGCATCATTTTCCTCAATAAATGTTTTATCCGGAAAAGTTTTGGCAACTCTCGGATGTTCATACGGTGTTTTCCTTTGGCACTGCAGAATACTAACGGGGCCTTTGAAAGTTGGAGACCATGCGACGGGTGCGCATGAAGTGAAGTAAAAATCTCCACACGGTCAAAATTTAGGTGACTGATAGCGTACATCTAATATAGATTTCGGCATTTGACTATTTCATCTGCCTATATTTTTTGCGTGAGGGGTGGAAAAGGAATTTTCTGTTGAAATGTGACGAGTAATACCAAATTAGATTAAAAATTTAAGGTATTGAAGATTTTGAGAGAAAAATCATTTTTTTGTTTTCCGCCCATTCAATAGAGGCATTCAGACATCTTACCCGTGCCCGTGCCCATTCATGGGGCAGACAACCAAAGCAGATGCCTAGAGGAGGCAAAGTTATGGGAGAGGAAGAATTCTTGGGAAACTTTTTAATTTGTGTAAACAACCACGCGGGTGGGGTTTGGCGAAAAAAAGGTGAAACTTACTCAAAAAGGATTTTAGTTTTTTTTTGCTGGGACAGGCCTCCAACCTTCTTCGTACATAATTTCTCACACCGCAATCATCAAGGAGTCGGAAATATTATATCCGTCTCGGGACGGCCAAAATTCAAATCCGAGCATGATCTCACGTATATTTTTACCGGGTAAGTTTCAAATAATGACATTAATGTAAGAAAACGGATAAGTACTCATACCTCTGAAATAATAAAAATTATTGATAGTAATGAATCACTGGAGTTGCATAAAAGTGATCAACACAACTCATTTGGAGCCAGGAGGTGATCGGCGCAACGCACAGTGGATCGATTCTTTCGGAAAGGTCGGACACGAAATTTTATGACAAAACTGCAAATTTGTATGTTAGTTTCGTCAAAATTTCAATCATAAGGGGCACGGCCGGCAGGCCTGGATTTACTTACTTGCCGCCATGGGCCGCCTGTATTTCGCCGTCCCCCTCTCATTAATTTTGAAACATCAATAAAAGCCATCAGATGAACGTGCCGGAGGGGGAGGAGTGCATATAAGACGCGTTTACTCGTGATGGACACATTTTTTGCGAAAGCTCTGTCAACACTACTGGCAAAAGTTCACGGAACTTGGCGCGAAAGTTAAGGTCCGTAAACCTATCTCTGTGCGGACAAGGCCTTCCATTTGTATGAAATGAACGAAAAAATTATGAAAGAACAAACATAAATGTATAGTTTAATAATTTTAACTTCCGCCGCCGCGCCGCGCTGACTGCACTGTGTTTGGCGCGATGCGTGAAGTATTCTTACAGTCTTGAATGCGCTATGCGTTTCACGCCGACCGCTGCTGCATGGCGCGTGCACGCATTGTGTAAGACGCAATGCGTGAAGTATTCATGCAGTCTTGTAATGCGTTTCACGCCGCCCGCTGCTGACCGCAGCGACCGCGCTGTCTTTGACGCAATGCGTGAAGTATTCATGCAGTCTTGTAGGCGCTAATACGTCTTACATGCCGACCACCGCGCCGAGGGTTTCTCCTTTTCATCTCGAGTTCTCGTCATCATTGCTCTCTGCGCCGCGCCGTTCCAGGCCAAATTCCGTGTTCGGTTTCTCTCTTAGTCTTAACTCGACTAATTAAAGGTGCTGTCTACTGTATCACAGAAAGACGGTAAAATTAGAGATATAATCTCGGGAAATGAGAGATTTGGTCACCTTTTCTCGTTTGTAGTTTCTTTTTCTGAATCCGATTTTGCTTTGTAGCTACATTTAAAAAAATTGCAAAATTTGCGGCCTCCTAAATTTGCCGCCATGGGCCGCAACCCATGTGGCCACCCCCTAAATCCGGCCCTGATAAGGGTTGATTTTTAAAGGAAATTTTGCAAGAGAACCAATAAAATCACTCATAAAACTAGAACGTTCTGTGTTAACGGAGCTAAAAACTTTTAGAGATCCCAAATTTTGTCCGACTTCTCCCATGGAATCGTTACATCGTGCGGCGGTGGGCGCTGTGACTCCATCCTTGCAACGTTTTTCCGCAGGATGATCCTACCGCACGGGGCGTTACACCCGAAAGAGTGGCGATTTTCGCGAGTGAAAACTGCCCGCGACCTCCACGCTACACTTGAGCGAGATCGCAACGATCACTGCGATTAATCGATTTTCGATATTTCGCTCGTGACGGATAGGTCACTCGTCGGACGAGCGATCGATTCTCCCGTTCATAATTGCAGCCTTCCTGTCAAACTGCGCGCAACCCTCGTTCCCCTCAACGCGAACGAACGCGACAGAAACGATTTAAATCGGAAAAGCGGCGATCTCGCGGCTCGAGAGGAAATCGGCAGAGGCCCAAGGGAGGCCGCGAAGAAATTGGCCAGAATCCTCGGCTTTGTTGTGCGATGGTGCCGAAAATTCGGAGACTCGTCGGAGAAACTGTAGAGTTGTGGATGAGATGGAACAACGTGGTTTTTCAGGGGCAGCAGCTGCAGAAAGTGGCTGGGACCGCAACTGCAATGCCGCCCGTCTTTATAAAACCCCCTCGATGACAGTTGCCGCTTCTTGTTGTGCTCTTTGATCGCGATAGACATGACGTCAACATTCATCAGGACCAAACACCAGGTAGGATACCATTTTTCATAATTCTTATTACGTAATGCCAATTTTCACAAATTTAACGAGAATGAATTTCACGTGCCTAATTCCCTCTTAAGTAGAAGTTAAGTCTCTTAAGTCCTCTTAAGTAGAAGTTAAGTCTCTTAAGTCCTCTTAAGTTGTTCCTCTTAAGTTATGTTTTTTAACAGAGAAAACGGGGTCGAATTAGTCGGGGTGTTGTATCACCCATAGGGCCAAGTAGAAGTTAAGTCTCTTAAGTCCTCTTAAGTTTTTCCTCTTAAGTTATGTTTTTTAACAGAGAAACGGGGTCGAATTAGTCGGGGTGTTGTATCACCCATAGGGCCTCCCTGAGCGTTTTCTACTCCTTTTTATTCCAGATCCTCTAGGGGTGCTTGGAGGCTAATAGACAGATTTAAGGAGGCCCTTTTGGGTGTCACGGGGCCCGGAAAGTTTGGGATTTGGGGCCCCTAATAACTAGCACCCCGGGGTCCTGCGCACTAATCCGGCCCTGCAGGAAACCAAACTACATAACACCTTGAAACTTTCTATGAATTTCCGCTGGATTATAAAGAATATACTCCTAGAGTCTGAAGTCATCGATTAGTTTTCTATTGATGAAATGAAACACGGGAGAAAATTAGACAACTTCTAATGTGGTAAGGCTGATTTTACTTCAAGGGGTTGAGGCCCCACCCAGGTCCCAGCCCCTTTGCCTCCTCGTGAGTCGTGACGCTCCACGGAAATCGTAGGCCGGGGTAAACCTCTCGTAAACATTGTGCGTTTCTCGAAGTTCTAGTTGTGTTCAATGTGAGTGTAAAAAAAGTATGAGGGTAGAAAAACCCAAAAAAGCAGGAAAATTACCACAATGATCCGGTCGAAAAATTGGAGGATTCTGATTTCAAACCTATTTGCGACTGAATTCTTTTAAGATAAAAATACTTTACACCGCGAGACTGCCATTCTTCATTTTTCACCGACGACGATAAAACACCCCTTTACGTGTAATTCGCATTAGCTGTTGCTCTTCATTCCTTTCGGAATTCCAATGAAACGGTCACGCCTTCGATCTTCATGAACGCAACAACTAGTACAGTAAGCTCAGAGAGGTAAGATACACCGTGCTTTTCATGCCCGGGCCCCAGTGCGGTGATGGTACGCGAGATAAGGTATTTTGGATTCCTCCCGGTAACCCTAGGACCAGCATTAAGAATTTTTCCGCCCCGTGCGAGATTAATGTATGTACATGCCTAATGAGATAAGAAAGGGTCTGGCGGACAAAGTTAAAGACAGTTCTGACGGAGGACGCTCGAAATTTTTTTGAAAAATTGAAAAATGCCGAGTCTCATGAAGTCTCAATTCATGAGTCTCAAGACACGCATTGAACATGAGGCATTTCCAGTATATCTATATAGTTTTTTCCGTCCCTTTGAGTACTAAAAAGGAACTGAAAAGGTAAAGTAAAAAATCCCTAAGCTCTCTCGTACTCTTCGGTCGGTCATGTGGTTCCTCTTACATGGCACACTATAAATTGTCACAACATGATGCAAAGTTGCCTGCAAGTTTGCCATGATGCAAATAAATGAAGAGAGAAAAAATCATCTATATGTTTATAATGATTCATTTGTCTACGTATTCTATTGAATCATGTTTATTTTTACTGATTCCACTTAAATCTGGATCAACGAAGCTTCTATACAAGCCACTTCAACTTGCTGTACACTCATGTTCCTTATTTTTTTATGAGATCATGAGAGGTAGATTTCGACTTGGTTACGTTAAATTCAAATTGGATAAAACTACTATATAGCTTGAACACATTGTGTTCAGGTCCGCTTCAAAAATATGACGTCATGACTGGGATGTCACTTTATTCGAGGGAATTTATAAAGGTTTTTAGCAAAAACCGGGGTGTCGAACAAATTTTGCTCAAATAATGAAGTCACTTCGTATTGGGCTGTATCTTGCGATTGGGAACCAAATTTCTGGCTTAAATAACGACGCATTTGCTATTAGTTTCCCTACGAAACTAAGTGATTCTATGAATGAATGAAATTTTGGTTCCATACTACAGATTGTGACTCCAATTCTGTAAGAGGGATACGGACTGCACAAAGTGCGCCTGACGGTGAATATTCCATACATGAACGTGCTTATGCTAAAAGGAACTGTGTGGAAGTGGGAAAATGGGGTGTGCTCGTGGAAGCTGCATAAGAAACAATGTAAAAGTAGATATAATTACTTTTGAGAAAACTGAAAAGCGGGATTTGACATTAAATCAAAAGGGACTGAGCGCTAACTTGTGAGCCAGGGGCATGTGACAAGAGCGTTGTGGACAGGGCTCATGAGTTAAAGACTGACGACCTAGTTGTTGTCGCTCGGGTCGGGCCTCCTCGTACCCGGTCCTCACCGCTGACGTCACTGGCGCTTTTAAAGTCCCATTCATTCTTATGGCCCAAGCACTAACAAGCACACCCCATCTTTCCACTTGCACATAGTTCCATTTCGCATAAATACGTCCACATGCCTGATGCATCTAACGTATTTTCGCGATTTCATCATTTTAAGTCTACTAAGTTGGCTACAATAAGTATCTTCTGGACACAGCAACAATCCCATGCATGGTGTCCATGCTTTTCATAACGCCCCTCTAGTAATTAAAAAATAAATTTAAAAAAAAAAAAAATGAATAAAATGTCGAGTATTACCTGATGGGTTTGAGGAAAGCGGTAAGAATATGACTGGAGGAAGGAGATCCGGCTTGAGGGGGGGTCTGAGCCCCTTTCGGTTCCGGCGTCGGAATCCGCAGATGGTTACTCTCCTTCTGGTTCGCACTCATTGTCACATACCGGCACAATTCACAGCCGTGAGAGAGAGATTAAAGCCGCCGAAAATTCACCGTCGCACCAAAAAATACGTACTGCAAATACTCATTTCTCTAGACCACAGCCTTGAACGCACCAGCAAAGTTTCAGACGTAGTGCGCGAAGCTACTGAACGTGATACAAGTAAAATTATTCGGATTATAACTCATGAGTCCTATTCCTTGACGATTCTCTCGGGCGCATAACATGACGAGCTGCGTGTGAATGTACAACTGTTGGCCGAACCGAACTTTCGAAGGCGTTAGGTCTTCATTTCAATGATCGCAACGATGCAATGTGAATAAGTTGCACTGGACCGCACTATGTTAACAGACACAGGTTATTTTCTTTTAGCGCGTTCTTTGGTTGATCGGTATGGAAATTTAGTGTTCAAAAACAGCGCAAGACACACTACGAGGTCACGTTTATTTAAGTGACGGAGCCATTATTTAAGCCACTGAAACAGAGAAGGGGACAACAGGTTCATTAAAACCGTTTTTCGACGCTATCTGTCTGAATTGGTCTGAATTCCGCCTACTTTGCAAAAATTTTGAAAAGTTGAGTCGTCTCAGCAACAATGTAGAAATGTTCTTGTTGGGAAATTGATCGGAGTACAATAACAAAGATTAGAGAAATAACTACGGTCGAAAATAGGGCGAGCTAGAAGCTTGCCCTAAAAATTTACTTGGCCCCTCCATAAGTAAAGAATTGACGAATCAAGAGCGTAACATATAAATCATCCTTAAAATTGCTTTTTTTTTCAATTTTTAAAAAATTATAGCTCAGAATTGTTCCTGAGACGACTCAATTTTTCAAAATTATTCCATGAGGGGAGAAAGTTCGCTGCACCCTCCTCCCTTCATGGGGTGCCATTCTGCGCCCCCACCCCCCAAAAAATACAATTCCCTAGTTCCTAATATGGAAATATCACGAATTTATTTCACAAAATTCGCTGAATTTTCGAAAGGGGGCACCACCGACCTCTTAGAAATCTAGGGGCCAGATCTTTCTTCCCCTACGCTTCGCTCCCGGTTCGAATCTTGTCGGTCTACCGTCATCCGCACGTCGTGAAACCTAACCTCTATATTCGACTTTATAAGCTGGACGCAAGGTTGACCTTTTTTCTCGGCAGGCTCGTGCCATCCCTGGCTCCTTAATGGTGGAAACCATTAATCAGGGATCGAATGACGAAGTCGACTTTCTTGCCGCAACTTTGAGCCGTGCGTAAACTGGGCAACAAGATTCGGGCCAGTACTCCCATTTCCCGGAATTAGTTCCGAATTGCGGAACTTTTGAGATTTTCCTGAAATTTTGGAAATTCCCGAAATGTTCCGGATCTTTAGCTTCTTCCGGAACTTTTGAGAATATAAAAAAATCCCGGAACTATTGACAGTCATGAAAATGAAGAAATTGGAAGAAAAAAGTTCCGAACCCCGGGACTTATGACGGACTTGAAATGGGATCACTGATTCGGGCCCTGATCTGATAGGGATGGTGCACTGGACGACGATGCAGGAATTGGGGATCGGAGATAATCAGAGAAAGGAAAGTGGAGTTGAATGCTCGGGTCATTGAGCACGGTCTATTTTTACGCTCGAGGAGAGGACGAAGCGGGGAAAACGAGGACCCCGACCATGGTGACCCTGAACACGACGACCGACGCGACGCGACGCAACGCAACGAGTCGACACAGCCACAGGTCGCAGGTCTCATGCTAAACAGACAACAAATAGACCAACAGAACTACAGACCATTCGGTCAACTCAGAGCTCAACTGGAGCACGTGAGCCGTTTTCTGTCTCCACTTCTTCATGATTTAACGACAACGTGAACACGAGTTGGGCAATAAGCCATTGTGCACTTTCAAGTGGAGCATAGACATCAGAGCCGGATTGGTGCTCAGCGAGCTGATGGACGAAATTGGTAGACAAATCGATAAACATGGAAGGCAAACGGTATATGAAGGGATCCTATTAATTGGTGGAAGCGGGTGGTTGCAATGGACGAATGACGTAGGTAATGGACCCACGAGAAACCAGGGCCGGATTTACCTACTTGCCGCCCATGGGCCGCCTGTATTTTGCCGCCCCTTCTCATTCGTTTTGAAACATCGATACAAACCATAGAGTGAATGTGCCGGAAGAAGAGGGGTGCATAAGACGCGTTTGCTCGAGTCGGCACATTTTTTTGGGAAACCCTGTCAACACTAGGAAAAGTTCATAGAACTTAGCACAAAAATGAAGTTCCGTAAACCTATCTCTGTGTGGACGAGGCCTTTCATTTGTAAGAAAAGAACGAACAAATTATGAAAGAATAAACATGAATGTGGTTTAATTTCCGCCATCGCGCCAACCGCACTGTTTGGCGCTATGTGTGAAGTATCCCTACAGTCTTGTAGGCGCTATGCGTTTTACGCCAACCGCTGCTGACCGCACAACGTTTGACGCAATGCAAGAAGTATTCATGGAGTCTTGTAGGCGCTAATATGTGCTCCATGCAGACCAGCGCGCCGAGGGCCTCTCCTTTCCATCTCAAGTCCTCGTCATCATTGCTCTCTACGCCGCGCCGTTCCAGGCTAAATTGGGTGTTTGGTTTCTCTCTTAACTCGACTAATCCCNTTTTTTCACCGTATTTTTGCAACATTCCCAATATGTTGCTAAAACGTATTTTTGCAACATTCCCATTATGTTGCTAAAACACATTGCAGACACATTGCCAATTACGTTCATGCAAGCTGACAAAATTACACGTTGTGGCAACGTTACCACAACGTTGCCCGAATACGTAAATGGCGAAATTGCAACGTTTTGGCAACATTGCCACAACGTAACTTTGCCGGGCGGGATTAAAGGTGCTGCCAGTCACTCAGTTGACTTTATTGGCTCTGGCTGTCAAAATATCCTACTTCGCGCCTTTCACATCTTAGTAGATTTACCCCATATTATGAGAAATATAACCACAAGATTTTAAATTTCAGTATATAGCTTACTTTTCGACTTTAAAAAAGACCACGAGAGAAAATTAGGCTACGTTTGAAGTAGTCAGACCGATTATAGTAGAATCTGTCTCCAGCGATTGTATAAAATTAAAAATGATCAAAGAATCGAATTCAAAATTATTAAAATCCCCGAATTGATAATTCTAAAATCAGTGATGACATGGAAGTAGCAGGCCGTCATTGAGTGGATTACCGGACTCAGTCCATCTAAGGCAACCCGGTATGGGGACCCATGTTTCGGAGATGCGACATCCATGTAGTTTCCGCTGGGAGATCGGATCGCGGTCGAGAGATCAGGAGGCCGGGAGCAAGGTCTCGGGCGGACTAAAAGGCGCTCGACTTGAGCTCCAGAAGAGGATTAATCAATTTATTTTGACACCAACTCCAACACGTGACGATGCCCGTCCGTTTACTCCTTGGACTTTTTCGACTGAGGCTACCGTGAGAGAAAAACGGAAGCTCGAGCCTTTGTAAGCCTTGTCTCCACGGGACGTTTTCATGGGATTTGTCCCAAGTTCGAATCGCAGGAATGGAACTTCTGGGATTTTTCCCAGTTACCGTCTCCACGAGACGGGGCTCATACAGTCCTGCGACTAGTTTGCGCGGGAAGATAAATTAGTCAAAGTCGAGTATTTAACCGGGATTAAAATAATAATTGCACTCAATTGACAATTAAGACACATTTTTTAACTAAACAAACATTAACAATGTAGTAATGAATAAAATATCGCACGATTCGTTTTCACTTCTTCTTCTTCTCCCAGTGGATCCTAGGGGTACAAGTACCATACTTGGTACTGGGAAAAATATTGATTAACTCAATATTTTTCCCAACTTCGTAAGTGGGATTTTTCCCTGGGACAAATCTCGTGAAACGGCTGGTGGAGACAAGGCCTTACAAATAATTTTGGCAGGCTTCTCGTTTGCTCCATTTCAGGGGAATGAAATTCTTCATGGTGAGGGGAAGGAAATCGAAACCTCGCAGAATCCCTGAAAATTGTCTCGAGATGATTTTAATAAAAAGTATTGGGTTAACAGAGAGAGGGGGAGGGAGGGTGGAGAGAGGAGGAGGGGAAGAGAGGGGGGAGATAGGGGGAGGGAGAGAGGGGGGGAGTTTTCTTACTCTTTATCATTTTTTTCCACGTCCACTTGGCATCATTTGGTGAAATTTATCCCTGCATTAAACGAGTATAATGCAGATAATATGTAAGAATTGATTCCTATGTTTCGGAGACGTCAGAAATATTTAATGCTCTATCATCTTTCTGGATTTAGAACATAGGAACGGGGGCTAAATTTTTTTTAGGAGGAGTATTTGGCTGACGCTAAGGTATTTTGGCAGGAGTATTTAGTAATGATTTCGAAAGAAGTTATGAAATCGTTCAGTTTCACATATTATTACACTCTTTCAGCTATGATTTCAACTATTTTCAACGCAGGCCCGTTACAGAAAATAATATTGCTCCATTTGAGACGAAAATTTTGAAGGCGCGTAGCCAGGAAAGGAGCAGGGGTCTGGACCTCTCCCCGCACCTTCCTTGACGGAAAAATTTCCCAAAAAACGTCACTTTTCGTAATTTTCAGGAATGCTTAAATCCTCCATGAAAAAGTTAAGGCTGCGACACTTGGAAAGGTGGCCCTTGCTCACCTCCCCTCCCCCGATTAAATTAGCTGCCGGAATCAAGTTGACAAAGCACTTTGGGGGGAGCGAGATGAAGGTTCTTCAGAAAGCGTTCTTCTCAGCCGCGAGACCTAGATTTGCGGTGTTGTAGCGTCCTTGGAGATTAATCTCGGTCACCCCCCTCCCCGCCACCACGTCCCTCTGGCACAGAGAGGAATCAGTATCAATCAGTTCAAGTCTTGGTATAGTCTCCTAGCCTACAAGAGCCAACAATCCCACTGCGATCCGAGAGGCTAACTGACAAGTTTATTCAAGTCTGCCTGAGATTGAAAGTGATTGGTCAATTTACTAGAAGTTATAAAACTAAGCCAAGAGAAGAATGTCAGTGCTGAAGACATGGAGTCAGAGAGATGATTGTGCGTTCCAGAATTTCTTGGAATATTTTAATTTTTATGGAATTGCCTCTCCGCCGTCCCCCCCCCCCCAAAAATGTCGGTCGAACTTTTTTCATACCTCATAACTTTCACCCCATTCATTTCTTAAAATTCACCAAAATTTCCCTCCAAAAGTATGGTCCATTAAACGGGGTTAAAAACCAAGCGTCATAAGTAAAGTGCTTATGTTGGGGAGAGTACGGACAACTCGAAATACGGAGCTCATAAGGCCCAAAAGGGCAGCCAACTTCCCAACACGAAAAACACTGAGAAACATGCGCGTCCTTGCGCAAAAATGAGTTTTATGCAAAAATTAAGTCAAATACGTGCTTTGCAAACGACAGGTCGTAACAATATTGTAATAACAAATAATTCTGGATAATTTGATCTCACAGGTTGGCTATAATACCCTTTGGGACCCTAAAAGCTCCTTTACCTTGCCTCAACATTATCGTACTCTCCCACATAAGTTACAAGTGACCTCGTCAAAATTTTATTTTGAACGCGATGGGGGTGGAAATATCGACATTCAGCAAGTGAGCTAGTATATAACGTTATCAGGGCCTTTAGAACAAATTTCCCTTCCGTAAAAAAAAAAAAAATAAAACAAAACCTTAAACCGGCACCAAAGAGTAGCCTCTTGATTTTCTTTTTTCTGGGCATATTATCTCAATGTATCTACCACCAGCCTCAAATGCCCAGAATCGGACGAAATCGGGCCACGACGCTATATCGTCGCCTCCCTGACATAAGGGCGTAACTATACTCTGCAATGAACCCCATCCGCCATACAATTCAACGTTTTTCCGCGCTCATCTCAATGTGTAGTTACGCCCTTACGTCCGTCAAGCGACGATATAACGCCAACCACGCGAGGATTGCACAATGCACGCATGGTGAATCAGACACGCCAGCTACTACGCGCTATTGGACTAATTGTGAGAGTAGCATGTTGTTGCTTTGAACTTTGGCAAACTTTACGCCGAACTTTCAAGGGCCCCTTAATTACCGTTTGAGGACTCAATTGACTTCTACGATCGCTTGGGAGTCGCGGCAAGCAGCCACACGGATACCCCTACACGCCAAGGTGTGGAAATGGTGACATTGCGCGACAGCCAAATGCGTTTTTGCCTGTAATTCGCTCAGAGGTCACATTAATTGATATTGCCCCCTTACGATAGCAGCAGAGAAGGTTCTTTATGGAACCGTAGCTCTAGTTATCTTTCTTCTCCTCTGGTTTTTTGGATGGGCGATACAGAGAACCATTGAGGTGCAATATATCGACGGTGAAACTACCAAACCACGTATCTCGGTTTGCGACGTCGCAGACTTCCTGTCATACTTTATTTTTTAAATGAAAAACTACTTAACATCCAGTCTTGAAAATTTCTGTGATTTTTCCTCTTTGTGCGGAGAAAATTCCGTGAAAATTTCAAGGAATGATAATGATTTGGTCTACTTTAAAAAAATAAAATGTGAGCGTAGATTTTTAAACACCGCAAACGAGATACGTGGTTTGGTAGTTTCACCGTCGATATACCACACGCGGGTGCGGACAGGCAAAACTTATTACACACTTAATCGCATGAACTCAATGGATTCGTTGCACACACTTAAGAGATGTATCTGACTGAGTAGAATTCTAACAAGTAAACATGCACAAAAATCACGTTCTGCGCGTACAAGATAGGTATCAAATCCACTCCTTCACAAACAATTTGCATTGACCGTATCGCGCTTTTTCAAAACCACGTGTCCGCGGGCAGTTTCACTCATTGTTCGTCGATCAGGTTTGCCCGTAGAGAGACGTGTGAAAACCTAACCGAGGTAAACAAACACCTTGCAAAATATTACTCTAGTGCGATTCCAATTTGTATTCTCAAGCGTTTCTTTTCTCCGTATCTTTTTTGCGCTGCGAAAACGAATGATTTTAATCAATTGAAATAATGCACGATTGAAATGTTTAAAGTTAGGTTTTGGTGCGTCTCTCTGTGGGTGAATCTGACTTATGGTGGCTAAGAAAAGCCACGGTGGCAAAATATCATGAGAAATAAAATCTTGAAATTTGAGAAAGTTATGAAAGATATTGGAAAATGCTGGTTCCTTTTCATGTTCCGCAAAATGTAAACATTGTGACTTTTTTCTATTTGTGTGTATGTTTGAGTGCGGGTTGCATACTCTAGCCCCTGAAATATATGAAATATTTCACAGCCTCGTGAAATTTCATGAAATATTCCACTGAAATTTCGTATCTCTCATTTTTTCTCACATTTCATGCAAGCCTGAGAAAAGCTATCCACCGATGCGATTTTAAAAACGCGCGATACGGACCATCCGCAAATTTAGTTTTAAGCGGTGAATTTCAGACATTTCTCATTAGCTGAGCGTGATTACAATTTTAGATGTGAAAAGTGCATTCGCTTTACTGTATCTCTTATAATCGACGACACATTGAGGTTTATGAAAATTTAAGTGGGTTTTGTGAAAAAAAATTTAAAAACTTGTAATTTTGAGTAAAAAATGTCTCGGGTTAAGTGAATAAGTTTTTTTTCTTCTTTTCTCCTCCTTCAAAATGAATGTTATCAAATATGGAGAGTAAGAGCTGGGAGTCCTTGAGTAGACACTCGACAAGAGAAGGGTGTTAAGCAAAACAGGAGCCGTGCCAACCGCCAACCATGATCATGAGGCATCGCGGATTAGTAGAGCCAAGTTACAGAACTTATCTTTAGTCGCCTGGTGGATTTGCTTGGTGCAAAATCTAGGCAAATTCCCGACAAAACGGCACGAGCTCTTTTTCGTGTGAGTTCAGAGAGACAGTTACTTTTCCTTTTTTTTATCTGGACACCAAGCGATAAAGAATATAGATCAGCCTTGTAGTCGCTCGCATAACACTTCAGACAGTAACAATGTTAGCGCTGTAGGTGCATAAATTGTGGGTGACACTTTCCTCTGTTACCGCTTTCATGCATACGTAGTTACTGAGAGCTGAAACCTGAGTCAGTGATGATCCGACCTTGCACTAGCCAATGAGAGGACTGTGAAAGACATCGATGGCTCTATTTTCAACTTACGTTTTACGACGTGTGGAAACGGTATAGATTAGCTGAAGAAGGCTTTTACCTGGAAAAATTAGGAGGCAGGCTCAACACCAATAAACTAAGTTTCCGAGAAAAACAATTAGTCAATATTAATTGAATAGAATAGATTGAATATGCGAAACACCATTGTAAAAGAACTCTGAGCGTTGTTATGCGCAACACAAGTCGTCAATGCAATTTGAAGCTAAGCTGCGGATAGAAGTTTAACTCGCGCTCAAAAAGCTACGAAGGACAAGAAAATTCATTTTCTTATGGGTTTAAAATAGGAGGATGTGTTTTTCAAGAACCTTCAAAAATTATCGCGTCGGTGAATTGAATTGTTTTCTACTCCTTTTTTCCATCATTCAAATCATAATAATTAACCTGAGATTTGCATGGGAACTTCGTCTGATTGATAGGTCGCCTTATATAGCCCGTATCGTCGTCTCTTTTGGACGAATAAAATGTTGAGGCAAAAATCAAGCATAGAAGCGGAGACACATCGAATACAACTCCATAATGAGCCCCTTAAAGCGGGATACAAATATTTTAACTCCTGTGCAGCTTAAATTGCATAGCCACGAAAACGAAGGTGCACTCGAGCTCTTTCGCGCAACTTTACGGTTCAATAAGGATTGAGCTTTATGTTCATAATCAAGTTTACCCTCACAAAAAATCGGACAATAAAGGAAGAGCAGGAAGAGATTCAGAGATGAAGAATTTGTCAAGTCGAAGAGCGTCATCTATCCAGAATAACCAATTAGAGTCTGATAAAAGTTGAAAATATTATTGCTGAGAGTGCGGAAATATTGCCATAGCTAGAGACTCATAATCGTCGAAATTGAGGGGCTTGGAATCCAAGTAAGATAAGTGCTTTTCTTGGAAAATTGGGATATTCATGCGATTTCAACTAACAATAAAACTAATCTTAAAATATATTCTGTGGAAAATTTACTACTAAAATCCAGTTTCAAGCATCAAAAAGTGAGTTTGAACTTTATTTCCGCCGTAAGACTCCATGCAATTTTGAAATTTTAAACAAGTATTTCTTAAAATAGCAAAAACTGCACTTATCTCACTTGTCCTCCAAGCCCCTTAATTAAGATTTGGCGCGGGGAAAAGGCTCATATATTCCTCTACAAAATTCTTCTAAGATTCTGCAACATTATTGCTGAATGATTTTCCCACACGTTTCGAAAGAAATATCTTTCGGATTCTAGCCTCAACAAAATATTCGGGCGATATTAATGTGTACGTGGAGAATAATCGAAATTGGCGAAGAATGTGGTACTTCTCCGATGGGAGATGATAAAAATACGCGTACCATCTGCTTCATGTGTCTCAAGGATTGTCTATGATAGCTGCGAGCAATTTTGTCGTGAGGACAACGATGCGATGACCTCACAATCACTAGCGATTTGGAACCGATGCAAAACTCGGCAGAAAAATTCTAGATCCGGCGAAGCGAAAGTATCAGTTCTAATTTGGAAGTGGATGGGAGGAGAGGTTGACACTTGACAGCTGCCGAGGCACATAACTCATACAGGAGATACAACGACCTTATTTTTGGAAACAATGCGAGTTGGGTTCACCTTGGATCTGTTGATGAATGTGCTTAAAATGCGTGCTAGTCTCCCGGGCAGGCCCGAACCTATTGGGAATGGAACTCCTGCATGTCACGGAGGTTTGCGATTTAGGTACTTCATGCCAAAAAAAATTTGCGAGAAATATAATCGAGCAAAATTTAAAAAACTCGTTAAGTTGAGGCCATACTCGATGAGATCCCCCAAATTATGAGAGAGTCCTCCTTTTTATCCAGCCAAAATTTCCATGCACAGATAAGGGGCGCGAATACATTCGCAAAGGTTTCCCCAACTACAATTTCAGAGTCCCCATACAATGTGGCAACCCAGCTAAACTTGCTGTATATGTGTGGATGGCGAGTTCGACTTGCTACATACAACATTTTGCAGAACATCATGGGAAATACGTGTTTTCTAGTCGATGAATCCAGATACCGAAGACAGAAGAAAACAATGCGCACTTTCATCGTTTTGCTAAAAATATCTGAGTACTTTTGATGATTTTAAGAGAAAAATAATCAAAGTATAACCTTTAAATCTCTGTCATACTTTGCCGAGAAAGGAGAAGTATGCGGGAGTAAAGAAGGCTTTTTCCGTACGTCGTTTTATTGGTAATTTTTACTCTACGCATTTAAGGGGAAAATCCCATGCCAAACTTGGTATAGGAAAATTGAAATATAAAGGTATGAAAAATGAAAATGGAGGTGAAAATGGCCCACAATACGCCATGTAATCGGGCAAAAGTCGATTTACTTTGAAGACTATTCTTCATCGACACTATACTCTTTCTTGGTAGGACAGTTTAGAGGTGGACTTTGAACTCGCGCACAGCGTAGGGAATCCGGATCCCCTTTGTTACGTCCTCAACTTTCAGAGCTTCTTTGAACTTGGGGGTTCCTCTCGAAGAAAACCAGTGGCATTGTCGTGTTTCTCGCAAAATTTCACGTATATTATTGTACTTAAATCACAAATCTTTGGGACATACAAGAGCTCCATTGGTCCATACTGCATTTTTGTGTAGTAAGCTGTATCCAAGCTCCTGCAGATCTACAGCTATGCAACTAGAACTACGGAGAATGTATGGGGAGAATGTATGCTTAAGGGAGGAGAGGAAATCGTTTGCAAAGAGTCGCATTATGTATAGGCAAATGTTTATTTCCGAAGAACTGTTCATTTAATTTTCTGCTCTGCTCCATCATCCATGCACTCTGGACGACAAACTGAATGGGTTTGGTTCCTGCTCCGAAGAATGAGCTAAATTCTGCACCACTAGACCGATAAGCTGACGAGCACTAAAATTTATTCCCACTGGATTTTCGTATCAGATCACTAGAACTGTACATATAAAACGAGTTTGCGGTTTTTATTATCGTTTGACTTGATTCTTCATTGTATTTTTCCACCTATTTTTCCCGGCTTCGTTCTTTTCTTTCTTCCTTTTTTTAACACCTTCCTAGAGGCATTTTTTCAACTCTGTTAGCATGTATATTAGGGTCAAAATAACACTATCGTTGTTGTAGGTTTATTTCCCCCCCCCCCCCCACCTTACATCTTTTCTGAAAGCCCTAACCTTACGTGGAAATTTTCACATCCATGATTAAATTATTTTAAACCTGGCGGGAACTCGTAGTGGAGGAGCAAAGTGGACTTAAAAATAGAGACGAACTAAAGGGGATAGGAAATTGGACTAAATTATGAAATTAGGAACTACAATTTCCGGCTCAACCGTAAACACACTTCTGAACATGGATAAACTAACGACACATACATTGTTTCTAAAATAAGCCAAAAAGTGTAGTTTCTGTTTGCAGAATGTAGTCTAGTTAGCAAATCGCCGCGGATATAAGAAGCAAGGAATTTGGTCAGCTCCCACCCCCCCCCCCCCCTTCCCCGAGTGCCTACGGTCCCGGACATTTTTGCGAAAGAAATATATCAGCGAAGAGAAATGATCACGTAGAAAGTAATGCTGGAAAGCGGAACTGGATGCAAGTTTTCGAAGCGAACTAAGACAAGTATTACAAAATTAAAAGTATGAAAATGTCGAGGGAGGAAAGAGGGCGAAGGGGTAATTGAAGTTGAGACTGACAGAGCCACGAGTAGAAAGCAAATACGGTTATCGCACGAGTCGAGAGCCACAAAATAAACCAGAGATACGGGAGCTGTGACAATGAGCTTCCAGAATTTGTCATTGCTTCGTCGAGAATAAAGAATCATGAGAAAGTATCGTTCATAAACTAATTTTCCCTTTGACCTGAGCAGCACGAATGCTTAAAGCGCGTTAGTGTTTTTCTATACAGGGAGTCTCACGGTTTAACAGCCAGACTGCAGAAGCGATAGTTTTAAAGGTCGAAGTAGGACTCTTTCTTGTATTAAGCTTTTTCTCAAAATGTTTCAGGTCGGAGCAACGCAGCCTTTCCATTTCTTTCAGAAAATCATAGTTTTTCTGAATTTTAACGACGGCCATTGACCAAAACTCACGATAGACTCTCATGATTTCAAGTGCTGAATTCATCCACTCAAAGGGATAAAAATTGTATTTTAAAATGGGATTTCGAGGATTCAAAGGAGGAGAACCAAGTTTTAATCCCTAGAGACTCTTTGACTCCTTGAAGTCTCCTTTAAAGTTGATACAAGTTGATTAAGTTGCTTTACCTATAGCACTCCCTAGTGCTCTACGACACCTAACCTCCACTGCCCCCTGTCGAAACGCAACCCTTCGGGTATCGTGCACGTAAACATTTTTGCTTCAATTGCAAGTTGATACATTTCTGCGTTCATATGGCTTACGGGCACCCTCATTGGAAAAATTCATTACTCCGAGACTTTAATTTCATTGACAGGTACGCTGAAATTGATTTAGTGCCCGATTCGACTCAAGCAGATTTACTTTGCAAGGCGGAACATTGACATTATCGATGAAAACAAGTCGACTCCTCACATATGAGTTGAATTTTGACGTTTTCGGTGAGTCGATCTCCCGCGTACCGAAGTGATATTTTGAAAAATTACATTCGTTGACTGTTAGAACTACATTTTGCGATAGGGACCTACAATTTTTGGCTCATCTACAAAAGCACTATATTGTTTCTAAATTCAGCGAGAAATTGAGGTTCTTCATTGCGTAAAAGAAGTCCATTCGAAAGTCGATCTTTCGATTGATAATTGTTGGATTTTAGGACATATTTTCAAAAATCTTCAAGCATCGTAGGTACAATATGTTGTAGTTTGTCAGGTATTTTTACACAAAATCTGACTGAGAGACATTTTACAATTTCTTCAGAGGTACCTAAGCTCCGAGTGAAAATCGAAAATCGTTTTGTTTTTCGATTTGCGATTTCCACTAAAGCGTACCTACTTTTCACGCTACTTCAAAATATGTCTACGTGATGCTCGAAGATATCCGGAGACATATTAGAATCCAGCGGTTATTAATAATTGATCGGCCGACCATTAAATGGATTGCATTTTGCAATTGGGGACAAAAATTTCTGGCTCATTTTAAAAACGAATTATGTGCTATCAGTAGTTCCCCTGCGCAGATACGAGATTTTAAGGATGAATCAGAAATTTTAGTTCCTCATGGTAAAATGTGGTCTACATCGTTTTCAGAAGTTGTGAAGATCCAAATTTATCATTCTGTTGAGTGGTTCATTTTACCGAATAGTATAACTATGCAGTTCTGATGTAATTAATATTATCAACGTTTACCCGAGGGAGTGAACGACTGTCCCGCACCAACGCACACGTCCTCGAAACCGAGATACCGCACTAAAAATTGTCAAAAAGTACATGGAATATAAAGATATACTAAAAACTATCCACGCACTTTGGTATCAGACACAAACACGACTGACCCATATCACTGTGGAAAGTGCGCGAAATAATCAGTGAAAACCGGTTCCGGAGGCGATACAACGACGGATATGTGTATTTTTGGTCGGGTGTTTATGAAAACACACTCCAGAAGGCGCGTCATACAGAGGGGAAAATTCGAGAGGTTCGGGAAACGGTACGGAAAACCGGTTGGAAAGCTGGATTTCACGGATGAGCGACCTGGACCCGGCGCGCGTCGCACGTGCGGGAGAGGCGGAGGTGGCGTCTGCCGCGCGCACGAATGTGACTGAGGACCAACGAGAATCGAGTAGTTCAGTTCAGTGTCGACCACATGTCAAAAGCTCTATCTCACGGCCCTATCGCCTGTCGCGTCGCTATGTCGTCGGCTGTGAAAGTTGCGCCTTGGACGCGTCAACTCACAATCAGCCAAGTGGCGACGCGACAGAACTCCTTTCGGCTAGGACTGATAACACAAGTCTGCAATTTAAAAAAGAAAAAAAAGAACGTTTGGCGAGTTCAGGGTGCCTACTGAAACAGGCTGGTCAAAAATAAGTACTTTTTCAGTATATTCTCAAGAAATTCAGTACCTCCTCCAACGAAAAAATTCCGTACTTTTTCAGTACCTCCCTTTGACGGAATGCGAAAAATTTCAAAAATTTGAAATTGCGACAAAAATGACAAAAAATTATAAAAATTCCAGACTCATTTACTCGTGTTGGACATATATTTTTTGCGAAAGCCCTGTCAACACTCCTAGCAAAAGTTAACAGAACTTTGCGCGGAAGTTAAGTTGCTTAAACCTATCTCTGTGTGAACAAGGCCTTATCCATTTGTACTAAATGAACGTAAAAATTATGCAAGAACAAACATAAATGTGGTTTAATAGTTTTAACTTCCGCCGGCGCCCCGCTGACCGCATTGTGTTTGACGCAATGTGTGAAGTATTCATGCAATCTTGTAGGCGCTATGCGTTTCACGTCGGCCGCTGCTGACCGCACTGTGTTTGACGCAATGCGGGAAGTATTCATGCAGTCTCGTAGGTGCTAATATGTGTTACATGCCGACCGCCGCGCTGAGGGCTTCTCCTTTTCATATCAAGTCCTCGTCAATATTGCTCTCTGCGCCGCACCGCTCCATGCCAAATTCCGTGTTTAGTTTCTGTCTTAACTCGACTAATTAAAAGGGCTGTCTCTTGTATCACCGAAAGATGACAAAATTAGAAATTACTATACTCTCAGGAAATGAGAGAAATATCGCCTTTTCTCGTTTATATTTTTTTTTTCTGAATCCGATTTTCTTCTTATACCTACGTTTAAAAAAATTGCAAAATTTGCCGCCAGAGACCGCGGCCTATGTGGCCACCCCCTTAATCCGGCCCTGCACAGAAGGCCGATTATTGAAATTGACGGACAAAGCTATAGACAAAGATAACAAAAGGGATATGGAAGGGCCCAATTGGTGGAAGCGGGTGGTTGGAATGGACAAAGGACCAATGCGAAGAAAATTCTGCAAAAACTTCGATGAATGATATCAATTTGTTCTCCTTTAAAAACATAACATATAGGCGCAGATTTTCAAACACTGCAAACGAGTTACGTGATTGCCGACTTATACCATCGATTGTCATTTGACCGGGAAAAAACTTTTAATCTGAAATAGCTAAGGACGTAATTTTGGCATGTCATTCATTTGATCGATTATATTTGGCCGCCGAATTCGAAAATGGCCTTCGTTTTCTTTTTTCGTGCTTAATTTTTTTCCGAAACATAGAATGTTCTCTGTTAAAGCTGGTTTTTAGGAGAAAATCTCGATTTGCTGGAAAACTGGTGGGTGTAAGAGAAAGATCAAGGCCATTAACGGATCGATGCGATGAATGTAGAAGAACAACCGCAACAGAAACCGCAGGAAGTCGGACAAGCGTTCGTGCTACTGAGCGATGAGATTTCTGTGTCGACGGCCTAAGTGCAAAACCACGTATCCCTATTTGCGACGTTGCAAACTTCCGGTCATACTTTACTTTTTCGTTTGGAAAACTAGTCACTTTAATTTCTTGAAAATTCTTTGATATTTCTGCTCTATTACAGCAGAATATTCTGCATAAATTTCAAGCTATATAGTTGACTAGTTTCTTTCCGACAAAATAAAACAGGAGCAGAGATTTTGAAACACCGCAAAGGAGATACGTGCGACATCACACTTCGGCCATCGATAAGCTGAATGTGATCATAATGTGTAATGCTCTAAGACTCACCGCTTGATCGCTGGCATGGTGAAACTAGAAAAATGCATGGAATCCTCAGAAACCTTCACAAAAGAAACGACTACCTAAGTGCTGGCTATCAAACCGATTTGATTCATAAAAAAGAGCGGAGTTTAAGGGTACGTCGCCGTGTTACCGAAAAGAGCAATAGCTGCAAAACTGAAGTTGTAAGAAAATGGACTTATTACTAGCGTCCTGGAGAAAATTTTATACTATACGAATCCTTCGTTCTTCGTAACAGTATCAAAACGATCCTTGAAGAACTTTGGTTGACTATAATTCGACGAAGTTAAACTTCTAGGTACCTATCTACAAAAGGATTTTTTAATTTCATGTTACCTAAAGGCAAGACTGGAATGCGAGCTATGCTCTGTGTACTAGCGTGGTTTCGTTTTGAACACACGACAAACAAATTTTTTTAAGGTTTGAAATCAGTCAATCAGCAGAAAATGGTACCGTTTCACAAGACAGCGGTAAGTACAGCTCTCTTGGAAAAATGTGAACTCACTGCTGTATTGTCGGAAACGATGTCAAATTTGCCACCCTTACTCATTTCTCTCGAATATGGCTGTTTTAGCTGAATCAGTCAGTTCATAGGAATTAAATTAGACAAATTTTAGGACCTTATTTCGAAAATTTGGGCGTTACTGCCTCTTGGGTAACACGGTAGAGCGGGTGAAGTTTAAGCAGAACACGGGTCCGATCTCGAAAACAACTGGTCAGCAACCGAACTTGCTTTGAACTCCTCACAAACCTCAATGCAATTAACACTTCTCCCACGTATTACCTGCACATTGTCGCATTTCCATCTCATTAGACTCCACCACCATGGATCCACCGCCTCGCTGCGTTAGTCCACTTTCACGCGCTCAAAATGAAAGCCAAAAGTGATCATTGATGACCCGAACTTGCACCGCTGAAAATGAGAGGAGCTAAAAAGTTATCCATGACTCTGTTTGTCTCTCTCATACTGATCGTGTTCTGTGCGAGGACTCGAGGCACAGCGTTGTGCACTAAATTAAAAAAAAAAAAAAAAAAAAAAAAAAAAAAAAAAAAAACGAGCGTTCCAGTGCGTCTGGCCAAAACGGTTCGGCGTCTTGTGGGTCGGAAGTCCCGCGTTTTGAACGATAGAATGTTTAGAGTAAAAATGTCATTTTTCCGTGGGCATTCAAAAACACGTATCTTGATTGTGGTGTTTGTAAATACATACCTCCCTCTCCTCTGCCCCCCCCCCCAAATAACCAGACTCCCCTCAATATCACTCTCTGAGATGTTCACAGAATATTTCTTGTCACGCGAAGAGGGAACGGGAGGAAAATCTAGAGAAATATTCAATACGTTGAAAAGAAGAACTAAGAAGCATGAGAAAAAGTAGTGAAGGCAGAAAAGGATAAAATACAAGCTGAACCGAGGAAGTAAACAAGCTGGGAAATCGACTGCGTCGCAATCGTACATCGTTTTTTCGAACCTCACTGGCGGCAAATTACCACGAATCATAAGAATGAACCTAAAGTGGTAAAGGAATAAGAAAAATCCTCCAATAATTTTGAATAGGCAATTTCTCGACACGCACGTTGAAATTGGTGAGAATCTTATCGACAAGCATGCTTTGACCGCAATTGATGAGAGTTTGAAAAATAAAAAATATAAAAAAGCAAGCCCCTCCAAAAAGTATTGAAACGAAAATTGAGCCCTAAACTTAAAAATTATTCATGTTCTCCTTGTACTGGGAGAATAGCGCAGATCGCTTGCCGGACAGCGGCTCAGCGAGGAGGAAATGTTGTGACGTCATAGGTTAGATTTTGCTCTTGTTTCCCGTGTGAACCGCGGCCAGCCCTAGATTGATCAGCACTTTTCGTGAGATGCTATTGGCGTAAAGGGGCAGGACGCGCGGGACGTAGGAAGTGGCGGTGCACGGTGACGCGCGTTTTCCGGAAAATTTCTAAACTCAGTCGCTCATGTTCGCCGGGATGGGAAATGTCGCGATTCCGTGTAATGTCCAGGTGCACGTAAAATTCCATCCCTGAGTCCTCAAAGTGTTTTTCGGCGGTGTCGAATCAACCTCCGTAGACCTCTGGAATAGAGGATCAGCACATTAGAGTCGTCCGACCGTTGCCTCCCGCCAAGTCACTGAGTGCGGTTCAACCCTTCCGTCAACGTTTTGAGTGAAAATTCGTCAGCAGCCTCCGCGAGGCCCCCGGCATAGAGGATCAGCACATTAGAGTCGTCCGACCGTTGCCCCCGCCAAGTCCTGGTGTGCTAGCTGTAGTTTTTGTCTATTTTTGAGTTTCGGTTGTTTTGGAGAGTTTTTGGAAGTTTGGAAGATTTTGAAGAAGATTTAGTTGTGTTTTTCGGTTTCGTTGTTCTGAAATTTGATTCGTGTATTCTGTCTATGATTATTAAATCAATCAATCATTCATTTAATCAATCAATTGTTGTCTTGTCATCATTCAACCATGTGAGCTATCCGTGGCTCCTAAAATTCGCGGATTGGTGGAGACTTCGCCTCTTAGGCGCCCCCGAAATATTCACGCTCTTTACGCCCCCAGAGCGAGCCCGTGTCAAGTGCGTTGCCGGGCGAGATTTAGCCCTTTCAGTATTTTTATTTTTATTCTCTTATTTTCAGTATTGAAGTCAGACAAAAGTCTTAAAATCGTATCTAGCTTGAACTGCATGTTTCTCAATTTTATGATATCTATACCTCCGGGTGCTCTAAAAGATTTAATTTTTGAAGATTTTTGGTGGCAAATTAAGCAGGCATAATCTTTAGATTCAGTGCTAAAAAATTATCTCTTTGGGGTTGGGAGGGCCTTTTTACCTGGCTTTGTCCCAAATCTGTCACAAAAATGTCTTGGTCTGATGCAGTGTTCGAAACTACCCTCGGAGTTTCAGGAGGCATGTGGCGCATCAAGCTCGATTTTTAGGGGCCATTGAAGATTTTTTAGGGGCCAAATTTGACTTTTAGCCTATGTATCACGGCGCATTTAGTGACAAGTTAGACGGAAGATGTTTTAGTTACAGAACTAGTAGCTGTTACTTAGGGGAAATTTGGAAAAATCACCTAACAGAAAAACCATGATTTTTTTTCTTGGGGGGAGGAGCAATTTTTAGGGGTAACGATGCGCAGAGCCTTCATTTTTTAGGCGCCATGACCGATTTCTTAGGCGCATTTGGCGCGTTGGCGCCTGTGAGTTTCGAACACTGGTCTGATGTATGCAGTATATATAAGAAACGTTCGCTCTGATTATGAAAACTATTCATCTTTGTTTCAGAGCGCCGGAAAGGGAGAAACAGCTTTTCTGGTCGTCCTACACTTGGCCGTTAAATTGGTGGTGGTCTTAGGAGCAACCGCACCAACAACGACGGAGAAAGCAGATGTGTTTTCCTTTAATTCGAGTCACAATGCAGACGTGTTTTCCTCTAATTCGAGTCACAATGCAGACGTGTTTTCCTCCAATACAAATCACAATAATGCGACACATGAAAAAATAACAGTAAGAATCACGCACATCATCAGCTCCCGTCACAAATTTTTCAAATACTTGCAAATGAAGCATGACGCCCTCAGTATGATCTGGCCGAAAACTTCTTTTTCAAAAGAAGAATGTTAATGTGTCCTAAAATAGTTTGATTTTTCAACATACTGCTGAGCAACTGCGACGCATTTAGTGCGGTGTCAACAGCTCAATTAAGATCTTTCAAGTCATTATTCACGGAATCTGAGAATATTAGGAACCAATCGTGTTCCATTTAAGTACCTCCTTCCATAGTTAGTCCAGGCGCCTGGTAAGTCACCTGGAATTTTGGGTACACAGCGATTTTTTTGGCTTACTTAATGTTTTTTGGGTCGCTGAATCCGAATCTGAAGTAACCTACCGCGTATCTTGTGAGCATTTTCCGCCATTTTGAAAAAATCGCCTAAAAAAGCCTTTTTTGCGGTTTTTTTATAAAACGGCTACACATGAGAAAAAATCCCGGATTTAGCTAATGTTTTGAATAGCTTACAAAATTTGGAAGAAAATGGTATATGAATATGCTAGGTTTGCTCAAAAATTGAGGAACCTCGGATCTCGGAACTTTGGAACGCTTCGGAACTTAGCTGACCGCGGCGAGCCGGATCACGCGTTAACGGGTGCGCCGCGAAAACGTGAATGGGCGCGATGTTCACGATGCTATATCTTCCTCAATTTTTAAGCAAACCTAGCATATATTAACACCATTTTCTTCCAAATTTTGTCAGCTATTTAAAACATTAGCTAAATCTGGGATTTTTTTTCATGCGTATCCGCTACATAAAAAAAACCGCAAAAAAGGCCTTTTTTTCAAAATGGCGGAAAATGCTCACCAGATAAGCGGTAGGAAACTTCAGATTCGGATTCAGCGACCCAAAAAAAATAAAGTAAGCCAAAAAAATCGCTGTGTACCCAAAATTCCAGGTAGCCGCATTTTTAGCTACCAGGCGCCTGGACTAAGTCTCGAGACTAGATCAGCATACGGTATCATCATTCCTATGATTGTGTACATATATTTTTTTTAACGTAAAACCCTAAAAAATAACGGTTATGAGGATGATGCATTCAAAGAATGTTTTTCATAAGTTTTAAAGCTCTTTGTTTCTTGTTGTTAACGGGGCTCCGCGGCTAACGATTGTTATCGCAAAGAATGGAGCCCTTGCTCTCGTCAGGGATTTGGGATTTAGCCGATTTGGGTACATTCTCGGAAGTGAATTTTCGCGACAAACACGATGATGCCACTGGTTTTATCTGGAATAATCTCCCAATAAGCTCCAAAGAGAAAAAGAGAAAAAGAGAAAA
This sequence comes from Bemisia tabaci, assembly GCF_001854935.1. Lineage (NCBI taxonomy): Eukaryota > Metazoa > Arthropoda > Insecta > Hemiptera > Aleyrodidae > Bemisia > Bemisia tabaci. The sequence continues at coordinate 196,179 of NW_017551372.1, read as the reverse complement.
AAAGAAAAAGAGAAAAAGAGAAAAATAAAAAAAAGAAAAAGAAAAAAAGAAAAAGAAAAAAAAGAAAAAGCAAAATAGAAAAAGAAAAAAAGAAAAAGAAAAAGAAAAAAAGAAAAAGAAAAAAGAAAAAGAAAAAAAGAAAAAGAAAAAAAGAAAAAGAAAAAGAAAAAAAGAAAAAGAAAAAAGAAAAAGAAAAAAAGAAAAAGAAAAAAAGAAAAAGAAAAAAAGATAAAAACAGAAAAAGAAAAAAAGAGAAAAAACGCAAAACGTTATATGTATGAAAATGAATGTTGCCGAAGTCCCCCTCAGAAAATACTCAATATTGAGTAAAGTCATGGACGTTTAAAATTTTCAGACACTTTAGATCAAATTACGAACATAATTCTTTGAAAAATCGAAAGAAAAGTGTCGACCAATTTTTCCCGTTGGTTTTTTCGATTTCGATTGATGTTCACGTTTTCTTTTTTCGATCATTTCATGCTGATCAAATCGACACAGTTTTCTTAATGATTTGTCGATCGGTTCAAGGCAATCGGTTCACGTTTTTCATTTTCTATAATCGATTCACGTCGCACAGTGGATCGAGTCAATTGGAAAGCTCGGCCATAAAGTTTTTGACTAAAATCGGAAATTTTGATGTTTATTTCGTCACATTTTAAATTTCAAGGGGTGCCAGCCAGCTGCAGAAAATTTCACAAGGAAACCAATGGAACCACTTTCAAAAACCCGAAGTTCTGTATAGACGGAGTTGCGTTTAAAGTTTCTGAATGGACCACTAGACAAGGTACAAATTTAGGCAATCTGATACATGTTTCTTAAACAGAATTTTACATAAAACACGATTCTTACAACGGAAATTACTGAAACCAACTTTTAACGAAGAATTTAACGTTTTTATTACACATTGGTTACGAGGAATTTGAACTGCCCGCTCACAAGAAACTCAAAGCTCTATGTGAGTCAAATCGCGCACTACAACGGTTTCAGCAAGCTTCTTAATCGAGCAATGTTTATTTCCCACCATGTGTTGTTCAAACTATGAGCAATTAGCTATAGCTGAGCCAAAGCGTCAAGATCGAGGTTGCCAGATTTTTATATCGCAGGGACTGTCATATGAGAACGTTTACTTAGCGCTCGATGTGAATCAAGAAGAGCATTGAGTCTTCATGAGCGGATGGTTTGAATTCACGCATTAAGAATCATTAAATATCTTCGTAAGGTATTGATTTCGGTAATTTCCGCTGAACGCATCGTATTTTACGTGAAATTTTGGTTAAGAAACATGTATCAGAATGCTGAAATTCGTACCTTGTCTATTGGTCCATTTTGTCCAAGCTCTCCTATTGCCTCGATCCACTGTATGGATCGAATTCGTACCCTCCAAAAGTTCCTGGCTGTGTTCTCAAGTGGATGGATTTGTTGTAGTTTTACAGGGACCCGAGCGTGGGGAGCTCGAGGTCGAGCGTGGACTACTACGACGACGACGACGTCCACGAGACGAGCGTGTGGGACATCCCGATCGACACGGAGCACATCCAGGAGATCACCGACGCTGATTACTACCACGAGCGGGAGAGGTACGACGAGTTCGAGCGAGAGGTCGCCCTGGTCAGTTAACAACATTTTTTCCTATTTTCACGTAACATTTTCTCATTTCCAGAAAATTTAATCCGTGGTTTCTACAATGTTTGCCCAAGTAGCACAGATTGCAATAAGTAGCATTTGAATAGTAAAAATATTGCAATGGAGATGTTATATGAATGTGTGAGAAATTTGCGATTTGACTGTTGATTCTTATGTAAAAGTTTGCGAGAAACACGATGGTGCCACTGGTTTTCTCTGAAATCAACTCCCGAGCTCAATAAAAGCTCTCAAGTTTTAAGGCCAAAATGGAGGGATATCCCACGCTATCCTGAGAGTCCACCTCTGCATCAAGACAACTCACCATGCGAAGATAGGGAGCAAATACATTAGCAGGGTTGCCTTGTTTTCAGTTTTAGAGTCCCCAATACAGTAGCAGCCCTGTCAATGTTTTTGCTCCCTATCTTTGCAAGGGGAGTTTGTCTTGGTGTAGAGGTGGACTCTCAGGATAGCGTGGGATAGCCCCTCCATTTTGGCCTCAACTTGAGAGCTTTTTTTTTGAGCTTGGGAGTTGATTTCAGAGAAAACCAGAGGCACCATCGTGTTTCTCGCGAACTTCTACATAAGAATCAGTAGTCAAATCGCAAATTCCTCACACAAGCAACATCTCCATTCCGCTGAGTGTTGTGTATGTTGCCTAGCTCCTATTTGAAGGAGCCCCATTCACTGAAACTCATTAGAATAAAATTGAAATAAGTTGCTATTTTTCATTGCATTGCATATTGCTTAACTTTCTGACACATGGAGCTCATTTTGCTGATTGTATGAAATCGGCATAAATCGACTATATGATGTAAAAATATTGCAATTTAATGATAAACAAATTACAATCTTATTGAAATCAAATTGCCATTTAATTTCAATATTGCACTGCGCTACTTGGATGGCCATGCCCCTTCCCTGATGAGAAACCGAAGTTTCCTCCTACTTCTCCAGATTTGTATGGGGGACAATTACTAGATAAGTTCTTTGGAGTTCCAGATGTGTCCCAATTTTGTTCTTCTTTCAGCTGATCCTTTCATACACATTTAATTTGGTGCATTTTTAATTCCAAAAGCGTTCCTGATGTATCTATTATCTGGTCAATGATACCTTCTCTATTATTAAACAATTCTAAAATCAGTGCTCAGCTACAAATAGCCGATGTTCTCGACATCCTTTGCTCTAGTAAAAGGAAGTTCATGAAATAGTATGTAAAAGACTGCTTTCTGCGTTCACTATGATATTAGAGAGAGTACAGATTTCTAATTCTAGAATTTTCTAATTTCATGAGGTTTTAGTTTTATACAGGTAGTCTTCAGCTCTTCATTACGGAGTATTTTTTTTCAATTTATTGATGAAACATTGTAATTCTGATGATTGCAGGAATTCCGTCCTCTTTGTAGCACTATTCGACGTCGAATAAGCCTTAAAGATGACCTGTATGAATACAGACCATCACATTTTACAGAGGTTCTTTGCCGCAAATTCCAGCCTTTGCTGACTTATGGACCCCATGGCTATCATTACAAAAGCTACTCTTATCACAAATATGAGCAGGTAACATTTTTTTCTATACTTAATTTTAAGTGACCATACAAAGTGCTACACTCACACAGTGTAAAGTCAACCCTTTTGTGAGATCAGACTGAATTTTTTTCTCTCTCTCAATGAAACATCCTGGGCTTAATTATAAAGAAGTGACATGAGACTCAAAACTCCTGTTAGTCCTTATCTACTTGGAATTGCTTTGGGAACCATCTACTTGGGACAAGTGCCATGATTTTTCAAAGCAAGTTCTGTAAATGTTAATCTGTGCCAACAAAGCCTTGAGCTCATGAACTAAATAGATCAAAAAACAACTTGATCTCCACTGAGAATTTACCAAGGAAGCTGTTAGAATTGTCCTTCCAAAAAATTACTTTAGGTTGATACAAAATTTAAGCTCTTAATAATTTGGATTGCAGCAATGTGCCTATGATGGGTTCAAGTGTATTCAGCGCTCTCAAGTAATGTACCTATCGCGAAGACGACGAGATGGAGACTGCTGGGAAACAACCCGACAAGTCATACCTTCTGGCTGCGACTGCATGTGGCCCATTTCAACATTGGGTGAAATTAAAGAGGTTTACTAATTTTAAAAGCTTTCAATGTGAGGCCAGTGGTAAATCACATATTGTACTACCAAATATTAAATTTTTAATAAAATTCATTTTGTTGACCTAACTCTCACACTACTTTTCTACATTGCAATACATTCATTGAAATATAATAATATCCAGCTAAAAAGGAACCAAGTGATTTGAGGAACAAGTGAACTGTTTGGTTGGTGGACTTTTCCATGAGACACGATGAATATTAATTTGCTCTTGGTTACTACTTATAATTAAGTTTCACTTTCGACCAGTCACAAAAGAGCCATCTGACCACTTGGCTTTTTTTTGTGATTTAAAGTGGTGAACTCATCTTTGCATGAACAGAAGGAAACTAACGGGCAAGATATAGTGAAAAAAATATTTTTCAACCAAATTCAATTTTAAAGAGTCAAATGTAGCATAATGCGTTTGAAAATGAAATTGGTTATTTGAAAAATAAAGAGAAGTGACAAATATTAAATAACGCAATGATTCTTGCTGAGGAATCTAACTAAAAAACCATGAGTATAGCCTAATGCTGAGGAATCGACAGGAGAAACAATCAAAATACTTAGTTAAATACCTGAAGAGGGTAACATTTTGATCAGAGGTTGAAAGATAACTTGGCTATTTTTTGTGATTTAAATTGGTTTTTTTCTTCTTCGAATGAACAGAAGGAAACTAAATAGCGAGATACATTGAATAAAAAATCATAATTTGACCGAATAAAATTTTAAGAATGAAATGTAGCAAAATGCGTTTTATAAATGAAATTATTTATTCGAAAAATAAAGAGAAGGGGTGACAAATACAAAATAACGCAACAGATCTATCTAAGGAAACGAGAACTTAAAAACCTTGAATAGAGAGAAGGCTACAGAATCGACAAGAAAAACAGTCAAAATACTTAGTTAAATACCTCAGGGAGGTTATGTTTTGATAACAGGTTGAGAAGTCAAATATCTAAATGGTTTGGAAATTTCTGGCGAAGATATTGGGTAAATTAAAACTGTACTCGAACGAGAAATTATGATATCAAAAAAGACTGAGTACATGCTTGATTTGAGGAAAATGGGCATTTAATAAATTTAAGTATGCTCCTGTACACCCAGGATATTTTGGAAACTACGAAAAAATCAAACCAAAAAAAAAATCCTTCAATTTCAGAATATCTACAGGGGAAAATAATTAGTACTCATTGAAGAGAGGTTGTAAAAATTATTAGTTTTGCCAGACTTTAAATTCAAACTACCTTTTTCCTCCAAGTTTTAAGAAAATGCTTAAGTAAAGTTAGTAATTGGAAGCTCCAATACACAAAAACAAGAGATGTTGATCTTTGTAACAGCTTCACACGAAGAATTCCTTTGGAGGACTGAGAAGAAATCAAAATAATGACAAAACTTTATCGAGTTAGAGGTGCCATAAGAAAAGATGCCTGTTGTTCGACAATTGTTTGAGTGGCCCACATAATTACTATTTTACACTTATCTGCATATGCATAATATTCATATAATGCTGATATCTTTGTCCTCAGATGCTAAAATTCATCTTATGATCTATAAAAACAATGACCTCTTCAATTTTCAACGCTAACAAGATTGAACTAATTTCTGAGAAAATTGTATGCTCTAAATACGAAATTCAAAATATAAAATACCTCTGGGCAATAAAATGCCCCACTGTAATGAGAATTTCTGCTTTGCAGAAACAAACATTATTCGCTTTGATGTGATGTCCATATTACGCTCAGTACGCATTACCGTACATCCTGCGGAATGGGCAGAATTTTGCCCATTCAGCAGAAGAATGACAGAAAAGTTGTACAGAGTTGCAGAGAGAGCCAAAAACCAACCGTTCCTGATATTTTTATGTTAATACGTGACAGTTGACAGTAGCAATACTATCAGGCACACAAAAAATTAGGAAAAAGAGTCTAACTTTCTAAATGCCATCTGCAGTGTTCAAGACATTCACAGAACTTTAATATTTTCAGTATTGGCGATGAAATAGGTTGCAAAAAAACTTGGACTAGTTAAAAAGTATATTTGCTCATCAAGATGAGAGAAGTAATGCCCAGAATGAAGTGCGTCCAATGTTTTTTTTACAGCGAGTTCACTTCTATTCATATTTTGAGCCATATAGCACTAACCATGGTAACCGTTTGTGTCAAATCTTACGATGGTGATGCCAGAGTGGAGGCCCCTAGGGACAAGGATGATGCCGCGAAGCTGCCAGATTGTGCGAGAAAATGTGGATATTTACATGCGTTCCTATAGGGGAAAGTGCTGATTTTTCAGCATTATTTGGCAACTATGGCATTGTTGCCAAATGGTGCTGAAAAATCAGCACATTTCCCCATTTAAACCCATGTGAAATATCCGTATTTTATCGCACAATCTGGCAACCTTGGATGATGGGCAAAGATTACATGGAGGGTATTTTACTGAGCTGCAGTAAAGGAAAGTAGATGATGGCAATGTACTAACCTTTTCTGGTATTCTGCTAAGGGAATAAAGGGAATTTTTTGGGACAAATTTCAATCTTAAGTTCTAATTCACGCCTTACAGTTTACTTCCATGAGTTGGCTTTATGTTTTGGCAGGAAATTGAAGCCGTCTGGGACTTTCCCGAGTAGCATTTCCCTGAAAAAAATAAAAATGCAATATAAGCAATATATGACATGCATCAGCAATATATGACATAACAGATAAAATCAGTACTTCAGAGCAAAATAAAACCTCGCTTACATTTAAAGGAAAATCAAGTTAATGGCATTCCAAAAACCTCAACAATGGTTCCATTTGTGAAAAAAATTTGGAGGCCCATAGCGATGATTGTAAGATATTGAGTCCAAAAAATTGCAATATACATTGGAACAAATGACGCCAACAAATAACTTTTCTGATATCTTGAAATGCCTAAAATGGAGTCGCGTACCTTTTACATTGAGTTACTGGTATGGTTCTAGATCTATAAATCATCTGTAACATGGGTGAAGAGAATACGACAATTTTCGCCACTTTGAGCCAAAACGTTTCAAAATTGAGGAAAACAGTATTGTTTCCGGACTTTGAGCCCTTGTTTTCACAGAAAATCCAAGTGAAGATTGGAGAAGTCCTTTTGCCAAATGATTGCAACTCATGGATGCCACATTTAGAATTCTATTTGATCACAAAAACAGTCCAACAACAATATTTGCCTTTACCTCAGATACAGACAGATTCAAGGGGGAGCATAGAAAACGTGCCTCCTCCCTCCCCCATTTGCAAGAGAAAGGGAAGAAATAGGAAAGCAAGGAAGGGGGAAAAGAAGGAAGGACGCTTTTTGGTAATTATTCATGAAAAAATTGACTCAAACTGCATATTAGGTACTTTAAAATTTCTAAAATTTTTGGAGGGAAACCCCCCTCCCCCATCCCTGTTTTAAGTATCTGGATCCTCCTACAACCTAAAGGTAAAAGAACATTTTCTGCTGACAACTCAACTTTGCTGATTTCAACATTTCTGAAAAAGACCAAATTAGTTTCCTTGACTTCATTCAGTGATCTCAAACTCTAATCATTCCATCGAAGAGTATGATAAAAAAAGATGACAGCAGGATACAAATTCCGCCAGTGGCGTGCGGTCCGGATAAGCAAGGCAAGCACTGCTTGCCCAAAGATTTCTAAAGAAAGAAGAAAATTACACCTATTAAATGTTTTACATTTTAGCAAATATAATTTATTAAATGCGTTCAGTAAGTAAATTGCATTAAAAACAGAAAGAGAGGGAGACAGAGACAGAAATACGTATAGAGCCACCAAAGTAGGAAAGCAGAAGAGCGGATGGAGGTGGCGCAGCGCGCTGCGCGGCCTGAACACGGGCCAACTCATGCGCTGGAGAATCGCTTGCGATCAGCTGAGCGGAGCGCCACTGCTCGGCGGCGGAATCAAGGCGGGCGGGTAGAGCGGTACGTTCCGAGTCCGAGCTCTTCGCTGCGCGATCGCAGCTCGCTTCTCTTGGCCACCTCTTGGCCCGT
>NW_017551372.1:156287-188200 GCF_001854935.1 Bemisia tabaci | reverse complement strand
AACCCCCCCCCCCCCCCCCGGATGGCGAACGCTAGAGCTTGCCCTGTCACTGAACCCACCGCACGCCACTGGATTCCGCTAATGTAATTTGAATCAAAAGGAGGATAAAGAATCAACTTACGTGATTCGGATCCAATCAGCACAATTAGGACTTGCTAGGAGTGTTTCCAAGTCATCTCGGCCTTTGAACATGGGTGGTCTTTGGTTGATCTGATGAGGTGGATTTTCTAACAACCCATAGGGAATGTACCGGTGAAAAAATGATAGCCACTCAAGAAGAAATTTCCTTGTATTTTCTACTCCCTGCAATAAATCAAAACCCACTGGTTGAGAGAGACATAAGAAAGAAATGATGATGAGGGAAAAAACACAAGTTTTGAAGAGAGAAAATGGAAACATGGCACACTCAAACTGCAATCCATCGCTTTCCCTTCCAAAAACTGAGTTATACAAATATTCATAATAATAGCTTTTGGTCCTCATTATTTAGCACTATCCTTCAGCACACATTTCTGGTCTCATCCAAAATAGTAAAAGGCAGTTTTCAACAATGAAAACTTCAATGTTATTGAAACAATCTCCCTCTGTTGAAAGTTACTCTAATTTGTCAGACAGTGGCGTAACGGACTTCCGCTGGGCCCCCCCGCAAAAATTTTTCTAGCCCCCCCCCCATGTCGATAAAATTCCAAAATTATTCCCCCCCCTCCCGCCCCTTCCCATTTTTTTGCCCGAGACATCTCAAATCACGGACTTGGAATGCCTCATCCCTCACCGTCCCGGATCCCTTACCCGATTAGATGGGCCCCTAAAGGATCAAGGATCTAAAGGGTGGCAGGCCGCAGGGGCCCAGCCTAGGCCCAAGGATCTACAGAGGGGCGTAGGCCCAAGAATTAAAGGGCCCCCAAGAGCCTTGGGGCCCTTTAGGTTCTTGGATCTCCCAAAGCCCGAATTACGAAAAGTGACCAAAAAAGAAAAAATGTTTAGTAATCACTGAGTGGACATTGGAAGGCAGGGGCCCTCCAGCAAACAAAAAGTTAGGAACAGTCCGAAAGAAGTATAAAATACCCCGTGCTAACAATAAAAATCAGAGGAAGAAGCCCCATCTCGGTAAGTAAAGGCCCAAAGTTTGAAACCAAAGCTAAGCATCAAAAAGAGAGAGAGAGAAAAAAAAAATTCCGGCGGCCGAGGGCCCCCTAGGCGCCTGGGCCCCCCTGCATAGCAGGGTCTGCGGGGGCGCCCGTTACGCCACTGTCGTCAGAAGCATCCATGTTTATAATTCGTTCCTGGAAAAAGCGGAGTGAACAAAGCTTCCAGGAGTTTTTTAAACGTTTTTAACCCTAAATGGTAAAAAAACTATACTGCAACCTTGCAAAAATTCCTTGCCAATGCCCTATTCAGATTCACGATGACTTCCACATGTAAGAATTATAAGCAAGAAAATCATTCCAACAAATTTTTGCAAAATCCCAAGAAAAATTTTTAGGAAATGCTGGTTCAAATTTCCATGGTAAATTTATACACTAATATGTTGAATCAATATTCAAAGAGAGCAGAGAAGAGTTGAATTACACCTCTGGTGCACACATAAGATGGCATTCTTTTGAGAATTAAACCTGCACAGTTACTATCATTTGTTATTGAATTATCAAACCTGTGTATCAGAACCCCAGTGCTCCAGGCCATAGTTTGAATATTTCTTGATGATATCAAATCTTTCAGAACTGGATATATCCCAGTCTCTCTGTTCTTTGATTTCGGTGAATATCCAAGGCTTTATTAATGCACCACGTCCTATCATGGTTCCAGCAATACTTGGGCATATTTCCTGAAAAAGAACAAAAACGAAATGAAAAAAGGAGAAAAAAAAGAAGTGATAGTTCAACATATTTTACAGAGGATGGAGAAGAAGAAAAAAAGAGCATTCATGAAAGGAAAAGATATAGAAGGAACCAAGTATACTTGTATGTGAGAAGAATTAAGATATTGGTTCCCAGTACATATTTTCCTTGATACCATGAGTCACAACTAAATGACATGCAATGACTCTACACTTTGAATATAAAAAACTATATAAATATAAAAATATCTCATCAGATGAATCCAGATGGAAAAAAGAAAACATATTTGAAACTCAGGAACAAAAATGTAATCTGAACACAAAAATAATAAGCTGCCATTAGGCAAACTAGATTTCTATGAATAAGTGATAGAAATATTTAAATTCCATAAAGATATATGGAAATATTTAAATTCCATAAAGATATATAGAAATATTTAAATTCCATAAAGATATAAAGAAATATTTAAATTCCATAAAGCTATATTTTTAAGAGGAGGGGAGATTCAGAAATTTGTAGTTACAACCTAGCAGAGAATAATATATCATTACAGCAGCAAAAAATAACATGGCAGGATTATCTGAAGCATCTGAAAACTATGGTAAAATTTGAAAATTAGATAAATTCGAAAAAAGCAAATTTAAAAAATTGCACAGAATAGCAAACTCCTATTGAGAATTTTATTCAAATTAGCTAAATAAAATATATGTCAAGAGCAACTGTGAATGTATTTCCGAGAATGGAACTTACTGCCATTTTACATTTCTGGGTTTACAATGCGCTGCCATTGTTACTTACCCGTGCAGTATTGTAGTCTGAAAAAGATAAAATGTCTCCATTCCCAAAAAGTGGTACTGGTTTGCAGAGTTGGGCACATTTTTCAATGTAACCCCAATCAGCACTCCTAGTGTATCTCTGCTCCCTTGTTCGACCATGGAGCTGAAAAAATTAAAAGGAGCAACATATAGAGAGACATTGACATGGTAAAGTTTTGACATTTTTTTCCCCTTTCGATTGACAATGAATGCCCCTTGACTAAAGGGGCCATTCAAGTATTCCGCAAACTACTTCACGGAAGGAAGGAAGTCTGAGCTTATGAGCGGGTGAGGAGGGGGACCAAGGAGAGTCTTAAAGAGGCCTAATTGTTCTATTAATTAACGTTATATTATAACAATTATATTATATAATATAATTTGTCCTAAAAGTTCTTAGTTGCAAAAAGTTGTCCAATTAAACGGCAAAAAGGTGACTTACTGTAATAAGCGAAACTCCCCAGTCACGAAACTTCGGAACTAGCTGATCAGCAATTTTCTTATCCTTGTGGATTCCAGTTCTGACTTTCACTGTCAACGGAATATCCAATACTTGATTCATAGAAACAACCACTGACTTAAGAATTTTCTCTTGTCGGAGAAGCCCACTTCCGGCACCCTGGGACAAAAATATTTTATTACACTGAGGAATATTAATTCGTGTGCATTCATTTAAAATCTGTTTTTATGACAGGCTTGAGTTTAGATCAACAATGGAAATGGGTCAGTTACATTAGTCACAGAATCAAGTTCTGATGGTTTACGCTTATAGATAAGCAAAAAGTGATTGGAACTGTTAAAACAGCAATTTTCTAAGTTCAATATTAACAGTGCCATCACTCATTGAAAGACACGGTGTATGACTTTCTAATTTTAGTTCTTTCAGGTCTCTAATTTTTAGCAATTCTGTTCTCAATTCAATGGGATGAATACTGTCAAATGAAATTAGAAAACTCTTAAAGTAAGGAGAAATAAAAATCCCAAAACCACAGTGCTTTCATTTTGAACAACTCTCATACACTGTTCAGTTTCATGGATGACTAGAAAGACATCCGAGGATACACTGCATGGTGACTGTGGACATTCCCAAAATCTTCTGCTTTTACAAGGGGACAAGAAGTAAAGATAAACGTAAAGTTGGATGACACTAACTCAGATTTCAATGAACGATAGAACATGCCTGGTTTTTTATCTGACAATATTTGTTCCATTATTTCATTTGTACAATAAAGTGTGGTGTCTTTCTCATTGAGGCATGATACTGTTATAACAGAGAAATGCCAATTTCATGACTAGCAATGCCACTTGGCTTGCATTACTCTGATACCAGAGAGTGCGATCAAACCTTTTTGTAACATCCATTTTGACAGTTTAGGATGGATGTCAACTCTTGAAGCAAGTGAGTGTAGATCTTACTGGCCATTCTAAGTTAAAAGTTAGAGAGATTAACCAACCTTCTGAAAAATGAGATCAATAGGACAGCCGAGATTGATGTCTACAAAGTCTATGTTTGCATTCTCTTGCAAAACCTGGGCACACCTTGTCATTGTATTCATATTGCTCCCACAAATCTGAAAGATACGAACCACAATTGAAAAAGTCAGAAAATATAAGTTCGTATATTGGTCGTAAGTCCACTGAAAAAACATACAGAGTGTAAAAAATAGTCTTCGGAAGGATTTTGAAGTATCAAAAAAGACAAAAAGAAAAAAAGGACCTATGAAAAGAGGGAGGTGAAAGTTTCGAAAGATTTTCTATTCATTCAGTATTTGTGATTTTTGGTTAGCATTTCCACCTCCAAGATAAAAAAAGAAAAACATCAAAGAAAAACCTTCTAACATTTGAGAGTTTAATAATTTTGAATAATTTTTTGCACTCCTTATCAGAGGTGCAGAAAATGACCGATTCCGCAATCCTAAAGCGGCAAGCAAGAAACAAATCTTGTGTCATGAGACAATTGAAAAATGATGGTCTTTTCTTTTCTCATTCTCTCTTTCAGTATTTCATAAGTCAGGAAAATCGCACATTTTATCATAAAATTGGTCATTTTGATACAAAGGTGGACACTCAGCGATGAGGCAAATCAGAAAAATGACAATGAGGCAATATTGTCAGAATGCGGCAAACGTTTGGCATTACAGAATTTTCTGCACCGCCGCTCCCTAAAAAAGGATATTGTGTTATAAGAGATAATGAATTACTAACTTGAGCTCCAAATAAGTCTTCTGATTCATGTCGTTTAGCAAGAGCCCATTCCTGCTTGCGCCCTTGGAGCAAACTGGTTGCTAGGGCCATTTCGCCACAAGTGATATCAGCACCAAATTCTTTGCAAATCCGACGGAAAGGCAGATTCCCAACAGTAGTTAGAGGAGATAAGTATAGTTTATCAGTCCAATCAATCTGAAAAATTTGGCGGATCCATATGAGAGGATGCACAGCTGAATTTTACATAGGATCACATATCGGGACTCAGAAAAAAAATTTATTGATTTTATAAAGCATGCAGCCAAAAAAAAGTAGGCAGAAAAGAAAAAAAAAAGGATAGCAGTACTATTTTGGTAGCCTGTTTCCAAATGGTGTTGGGAGATAAACTAGGATTCTAATTTTGGCCGCTTATTGAATAATTGCACTTGTCTTTGATGTATGACATGATCAATGAGGTCTTTTCATACTGAGATTAATCAGTATGTTTATTGATAAATGGACATTTTGGAATAAGAGACTGCCATTGAAGAGGAAAAAGAACAGGATGAAGAGGAAGAAGAGACAAGAGGAGAGAAAGTAGAAAAAAGGCAGAGGAGGATGTTTAAGAAGAAGAGAAGAAGAGGAAGTAAAGACGAGTGAAAACTAGTAAAGAAGAGTAGAAAAAAGAAGAATGAAACAAAGAGGAACAAAGAGGAAGAAGAGAGAAAATCGAAGAAGCAGAGGAAAGAGGAGGACATCAAAGCGGACGAGAAGATAATTAAGAAGGAGCAGAGCTAGGAGAGGGAGAAGAGGGTGATGAGGATGAAGAGGTAGCATTTGTTTGCACAGGAACATAGGTGGTGAGTTGTTTTAAAATGAGGCTAAATTATTAGTTCCTCATTGCAAAATGAACTCAAAATAGTCTACCTGTACTTCTCCAATTCTATCCTGCTCTTAGTGGCCTTCATACTTAAGACATAAGCAGCTGATGAATTACAGTAAAATATGGTTTTTAATTTGCCAGCTTAGAAAAAATTGGGCTGCTGCATACATACCTTCTTTTTTTCAGCTGGTCTCAGTTTGATCAAATCTGTGTCACTAACAGGGCCTAACTGCTCTTTACTTCCCACACTGACATCAGCTTCCTGTTCTGATTGGGACATTGACTCTAAATTGCTCTCTGTGCTGATCATACATTTTTCACCATTATTTGTTTTCATTTCACAATTCTTTGTGGTTTCTACGTTCTTTTCTGATTCACTAGCCTTGCTTGGAAGGTCTATCTTGCCATCTTTTACAGCTGATATTATTCTTTCGCTCTTTTCAAAATTGTAGGTGCGCTTTTGAAGAGCCCGTTGAAGCTCTTTGGTAAAATTTTGGGTGGTGCTAGTTTTGGACTTGGCATTCCATTCCGCCTGAAGCGTTTCATTGATGATATTGAAGCCGTCTTCTGAAATGTGACTTTTTCCATACCTAAAAAATAAGGAACACAAAAATAGATATCAGATACTTTGAAGAAAAAAACAGAAAACAATTTGATACAAAGAAGCAGAAAGTTCCAAAATGCCAACTGTTTGTGGTAATGAGGAGTTTTTTCCTCACAGCCATATTTAAGATTTGCCTCATGGTAAAATGCCTATTTTATGGCAAAATGCCTGATTTTTAAAGTATAATGTCTAACTTGCCCTAATTTCCCAAAGTATTGACCTAAAACAGAAAGAAACAAAAGAAAAAGATCGTCATTTTTAAAAATTACCTCACAACTCAAGATTTGCCGGACGGTTTCAGCAACACTGATCGTTGGACATTTTCTGCACCCCTAATTCCTATCATCTTTCCGTGATACCTTGGAATTTAACATTTATTTTCTTAAAAACAGCTAAACAATATTTTAAAAAATTGTCCTTTAGCTGATTAATCAGCCAGGATATTTTTAGCCCATGTACTAATGCTATAAAAAATAATGGATATCCCTTGATGGTATTTTGAGGCAAAGATTTTCTCTGGTCTTTACAGACAATTCAGAAACAAAGATAAGTGAAAAAAGAAGCAGGTGAAAAGGCAGTCTTACCTGCAAGTGACGCCACGAGGGCAGTGACCTTTGAGATCAAATACATGGCATTGTGGCCCCAAGTCTGGTGGTTTGCAGCTTAAATAGCTCTGGACATCGTGAATAAATTTACAATTGTCATAATGACAAACTGGTGTAGGATCACCTTTCTTAACGTCAACTAGAATCGGACAGAGGGTGTTTTCTTTGCTTTGCTTAAATGTTGGGCCTCTTGACTTATTCTGGCCTGGAAAGAAATTAAGCATAAATTAAAACAGCGATAGAAAGCACTAAGTTTTGATCAAAATTTTGTGATTTGAGACCAAATTAAAGCTACATTTTTATTTGATACATTATAAAAGGCTACTTAGACCTGGAATTTCATCCTCATACTTAAAAATTTTTTATAAGGCATGAGGCATTAAGTGACCAAAATTTTAATATATGCACTTCCTTTTCCGCTTGATGAGTTTATAACCAGCTGACACATAAAACTTAAAAGACACAATGGTCATCTCAGCTATTTAAGAGCCTGCATAAAGTGCGAATGGAACAAAATGAAAATTAGACTCTAACTAAAGTTAAGATCTAGCTTTAGATTGTTGAATCTTTGTTAAAGCTTTGGTTTGTGAGAGTTTCCTTTCGTTTCATACACACCTGATGAAGGCTATTAAATAGTCAAAATAGACATCATGTTTCAAGTTTTATTTCACAACCAGTTACAAACATATCAGGCAAAAAAAGAAGTGCAGGGTTGGTACCTTGATATTCGATAAGGGAAGTCAAAACATATGGAAATTTTAATATGCTTGACCATTAAAATCAGTTGATAGTGGAACAGTTCTCATCAGCTAGATTTGATCCATTAGGTATCCAGACAGTTTTTCCAAACACAAATTCTTACCTTTAAACATTTTTTTCTTCTCGTTTTTGTGTTTCTTTCTGCTTGAATTATCTTCATCATCAGAGTTTATTTCTGCTAACTTTCTTTTGTCACTTGCAGACACGCAGTCAATGGCTAAACTCCGAACATGGTTCTCGACGACAAACCTACAGCACAATGCAAATACATTCTTCAGAAGGTGAAAATAAACTAGTTTGCTCAGTATGCATATTCATCGAAAATTCTTTGATCAATTGTCCGATTTTAATGACCTGCATGTATCTAACTCATGGGAAATGGCACTTTGGGGCTTGTGCATTTAACTGGACACCAACAATTTTTCAGTTCTAAATATTTATCAAAGTGTATATTCTCATAGAATTTACATGAATTATTCAGTGGCTTAATATTCTGTGAGAACCTCAAACAAAAACAAGATATTTTATATTTCTTTCCAGAAGCAAACAACCAAGAGAATTTTGAAACATTGTAATTAAGATCCTTGTTTTAAAAATTTCATCAACAATTTGTAAAAGTAACGTATAGTCAGGCGTCAGGGTATGGAAAACTTCAAGAGAAGAGGATCAAAGTCAGTACATTCCTCAACTCACAAGGACTTGATAGGTGTAATGTATGTACAGAAAGTTTTTTCATTGAAAATGCATGGTCAAACTTAATGTGCTAGGAAGTATGATTAGTTCACATTCAAACTCTCCATCCTCAGTCCTAGACTCCATGGCGAATTACAAAATCTATCAGCATGAGAGCTTTGATTAGCGACAACTCGTCGAGAAGAAAGAAAGATATGTTCATAACAATCAAGATGCCTCATTTACAGATAGCCCTCCAAGGTTGAAACGATTCTCAAGAAACAATGAGATCCTCATTATCTATAAGATTTCGAGTGACAAGAAATACATTTTAGGTTGTTACAGCACTTACTCAGGTTTGATTTTGGCAACTCCAGCAGAATCACCTCGGCACAAAGATTTCACCGAGTCACTTGTAGGAATAGCAGGAGACATAACAGCAGTCATGGTGACATCTGATGCAAGTGTAATTAAAATCAGAGTTTAGAATTAATTAGGGGGATAAAAGAGTGGAAATGCAAGGAAGGCTGAGGAAAAATAATAACGGAGTGAGATTGAGACAAGTACAAGTCCGCTCACATGTCTAAAGCACAAGAACCTAACCTCAATCCCGGAGGATTGTTGTTGTTGCCGACTGCCAACGATTTTCGCGCTTCGAACATCAATCATCGGATGTTTCAAATTTTTCCCTCCAAATCGCCAAAATAATCACATAAATGGGCTCTTTTTTGATTCATTTGACCACATTGGCGATCAGCTGATGATAAACAGTAATTTTCAGAACGATTTCCATAGAGAAAAAAGAAGACTGATCCATACATTTGTAAAATTTTGACTCGCGAATTCGTTTTTTTGCTTAATTTTCAGTAATGTCCGAGCTGAGTGGAACGGCATTTTTTAAGCTGCAACATTCCAAGTATCCTTCATATTTAAGATGTGTAATTGTATGATTTTTAATCAGTTTATCTCTGTTCAAACATCATCGCCAAGGAAGAGTCATTGAGGTTAATCAAGACTGCCTCAGGAATTAAGACTGAATCGGAAAATCAGCTGAATCGTTGAAGGGTAAGCATCTGTTTCACATTCATCACCACCTGCTGGATTTCCGCACCCATTCCAAGATCTAGTCATATGGATGGATTGAATTTTGAACGTGAATCATTCACCCTCGGTGCATCCTCTCTCTTACACTCTAGACTCCAGCTCTAGAGTCCTATTTCATCCTTGTTTCACTGCAACGACTGATTTCATCTAATCGAATAAAGCGCCTGCAAATTGAAAAGATGCAATTTGGATAGCATTTTGCAATTCGGAACTATAGGCAGAATGGTAGGTTTTCAGGAGAGCAACTTTTGCAAAAACCATTGGCGTTTTTCATCAAAACGATCAATGTTGCGGTTTGATGGTTCATTTTATAGCTATGGAGTTCCTTTAACACCCTGTGTTGACAGATTCGTCAAAAACATCACACTGTTGCCAATAATTACAAAAAAAGGATATAGTTCCTTATTGCAAAATGAAGAATCCGGGGAAGCTCATTTTGCAATTAGGAACTATAGATTGTTTTAGCACTGACTGCATAGGGGAGACGACCCTGGTGTCACTATTACAAACTGGAGGGTTAACCCCAACAGAGAAAACACCCCTTCCTTCCATCATACGAGGAAGGGGGGAGGTGCATTGTCCCTGCGGAAAGATATTCTACAAAAAACAGGGTGTGCCAAAAATATGGATACCTACCGACTTGCTAATATTTCGAGAATGGTGGCAAATATTAACATGCAATTTGGACGGGAGGGTTTATTATAGATTTGATTGACATGAATCGATCAAAAAATGAAAGCATGAATCGATCGACATCGACTCGATCGACAAATTATTGAAAAACCGGTGTTATGATTCCGACATGACCGACATGAATCGATTGAAAAGTTAGAACATGAACCGATTGACGTGATATTTGATCGGCACTGCTTCGATTGACGACCGTGAATCGATCAAAAACCAGCGAATCGATCCGCAAATCCGTAAATCGATTGATAACCCCGTGATTCGTTCGAAAAATCCGTGAATTGATCGATAAACCCTTGTATAGGTCAACAAACCCGTGAATCGTGAAATTTTGAAAATTCGAAAATCCAAGATTAAGGATGTGGCCTATAATGCTATCTCGGCTCCTGTTCGATCGATCATGCTGATTTTCGGGGTCAGGGGGTATTTATGGACGGGAAACTCGAATTTCTGGTCAAATTTTGAAAATTCAAAAATCCAAGATGGCGGATGTGGCCTAAAATGATATCTCGGCTCCCGTTCGATCGATCATGCTGATTTTTGGTATCCGGGGGTATTTTTGGACGGGAAACTCGAATTTTTGGTCAAATTTTGAAAATTTAAAAATCCAAGATGGCGGATGTGGCCGAAAATGACCTTACTTGAGTAAGTATCCCTTGGGGGATCTTTCATTCCTCGGACACACGTTTAAAGGGGAGCTCAGAAGACGCAACCTCAAACTTGTTTTTCGTGGATTGAAATGCGAAAAATATCGGAGAAAATTATTGTGGCTTATGCGTAGTAAATACTTCAAAAAACGCAAAAATCAAAAATCACTGAAAAAGCTCAATGTCAAAATTTGAAAAATTTCAATTTTTCGAAACTCGGCTAGGAATTTGAGTTTCCCGGCCAAAAATACCCCCTATACAACCAAGATTCACCACGATAGGTCGAGCAGCCTGAGATAGCATTTTAGGCCACATCCGCCATCTTGGATTTTCAAATTTTCAAAATTTGACCAGAAATTCGAGTTTCCCGTCCAAAATTCCTAATAGCACAGTTACACAATGGAATGTTTTTAAAATGTTTCAAATTACGTCAATCTCGGATCAGTCATTGACATATGTTTCCAACAAATTTTCAAAACGAATACATGAAATGGGCAAGTTGGCCGTGTCTTTGAAACGTATTGAAAACAAATCGAAAATGTTTCTAATTGCGGTCATTCAAACTCTTTTAAAAATAAGTTGGAAACGTTTCAAACTTATTTCAAAAAGGCATAAATAACCCAACCGAAAAATGTGTGAGAATTGTGTCAGCTATGTGTTGTCAATATATTGCAGTCCCTTCAATAAACTATATCAGAAAGATTTCAAAAACATTTCAAAACCATTGCCACAGCTAAGCCTATGATTG
The DNA here is from genome assembly GCF_001854935.1 of Bemisia tabaci. Taxonomy (NCBI): domain Eukaryota; kingdom Metazoa; phylum Arthropoda; class Insecta; order Hemiptera; family Aleyrodidae; genus Bemisia; species Bemisia tabaci. Next base: position 176,657 of record NW_017551372.1, on the reverse strand, counting down.
AAACATATTTACGGAACATTTCTGCCACAATTTAGGTATATGAAAATCAATGAACCTTTATTGACATCTATCGGAAAAAATGTGTAATTGTGTCAATTTCTTTTTTAACGACCCAGGCACAGATTCATATTAGATTTGCGTACGATATGTTGGGAAAGGAGATCAACTAAATATTTTGGAAACATTTCTAAAACATATTTAAAACGTTGCTGCAGAAATTCTTGGAAGTTCGAAGTTTCTGAGAAATAAACCTGACATATTTCTGACACAATTTAGCAACGTTTCCAAGATCCTTCAAAAACATGTTTCAGAAACAACTGGCAGATATTTCGTATTTTTAATCTGATAAGGTACAGCTATATGTTGAATCTATGTATGAAACGTGACGGAATGGTATTTGAAACGCCCTCAGATTTTCGTGTACGGATTTCCCTCATTGCTCTCCAGTTGAAATACTCGTATCACTCTCATTTAATTGATCCGCGGCGATCGTACGTCATAACCATTTATAAAATTAATTTAAACGCATAAGGGTAAGGAAATTTATTTCAGAAATGTGTCAGGAATATATCAGTTAAACAAAACAGTGCCTTGATTGTCATTAAAACCTGGTGAACACAAGTTGAAAACATTTCTCAGACCTTTCTAAAAATTTTCCTAGATCAAACTGAACCCACCAGAGAGCGTTGACGTTTCATTTTCCAATTTTACCAAATTTTGGTTTATTTTTTTGTCTCAAGGTTTACTTTTTGGCTATTTAATTATGCAGAGTTAAAAATAGTTTTAAATTCTTGGTATGCATCGCATTTATCTCCATAAGAGCTTATAAGTTATGGATTATCTAAAATATTGAAACCGTACATCATGCTTTGCGTATACTTTTCTAAAGTGAGGACGTCCTAATCCCTCTGATAGTTTAATACTGATGGAGTGAACCCATAGTTCCATACTCTCCTTAGGCATAGTCTGTAATCAGGCCGCCCAGGCACTTGATTTGATAGCTATAATGCCTCCACGACGTTTGCTAAAACAGATGTCTGAAAATTTTTTTACGGTTAAGAAGTAGTGACATGCGGATGTATTCAACACAGAGTGGGCTCGTGTTTAACACTACATGGACTGTAGTGATTATACCGAAAATGTGTCATAAACATTTAGAAAATCAGAGGAAAATCTGAGTTAAAGGCTCATTGTTTTACAAATGTGTCAGAAATGTGTCAAAAATGCACTGCCAACGGAGACCTTTGCCCATTGTGTCATTGAAATATGTAAAAAATGAATTCGAAACATTTCGGTGACACAATCTGCAAATGTTTCACAGACACATAAAATGTGGTGACATGGGAATGTGTTGAACACAGAGTGGCTTCGTGTTTGACACTTCATTCGGGTTTTTAAAGTATCACGTGAAACATTTCAGAAATGAGGCTTGGTGTCATTGAAACGTTTTAAAGACATCTCTAAGACTAGTTGTGCTATTACGGTACCTCCTGGTACCAAAAATAAGCAAGATCGATCAAACAAGAGCCGGGATAGCATTTTAGGCCACATCCGCCATCTTGGATTTTTGGATTTTCAAAATTTGACCAGAAATTCAAGTTTCCCGTCGAAAAATACCTCCGAATACCAAAAATCAGCAAGATCCATCGAACAGGAGCCGAGATAGCATTTTAGGCCACATCCGCCATCTTGGATTTCTGAATTTTCAAAATTTGACCAGAAATTCGAGTTTCCCGTCGAAAAATACCCCCGGATACCGAAAATCAGCAAGATCCATCGAACAGGAGCCGAGATAGCATTTTAGGCCACATCCGCCATCTTGGATTTCTGAATTTTCAAAATTTGACCAGAAATTCGAGTTTCCCGTCGAAAAATACCCCCCGGTACCAAAAATCAGCAAGATCGGTCGAACAGGAGCCGAGAATGCCGAGAAAACATTATGCCGTCCTGTCTATAGTTCCGAATTGCAAAATGGGAAATCCGAGTTTCGCATTACGCAATAGGGAACCATAGTATAGGTCCCAATTGCAAAATGAACTTCGCGTGATCCTGCGACGGCAAATTTTTGCGGGGTCGCTGAAGCGGGATAAAAATTGTTTTTGAGGATTTTCTTTTTCTCAATAGTAAGTAAATACCCTCCTGATACGGAATTCATCATAAAAAAAAAATCGAAAATTTGACCCTAGTTCCTTATTGCATAAAGCTGTCCATTTATCTTACACTGAACTATTTGCGGTTCGGCTCAGCATGGGAGGCATGGGGATGGGAGTGGAGTGCATTAGTTTCGTCAATTTCATAAAACGTGTTTCGTACGATTATTCGAGGGAGCCAGTCGCCATATTAGGGGAGCCGAAGAGTTTCTCTTCTTTTTTGGGGCCCCCCATACCTCTCCAGCGGCAACATTTCAATCCATAGAGGCAACCTCCAAAATACTGAAAAATTGAGTTTTTCCCCGGTAGACGGTTTAGCCCCTAAAATACGATTGGTTTTGCTGTAGAAATTCTTTTTCCAGGGGGCTCAATTCGCCGATCCTTTCAGAAAATTATCCTTTTTTCTGCCAATGGGCATTGCAGATACCTACTGATTTCTTATAAATCGATTAAAGCGCCCGCAAATTTACAAAACGCAATTTTTCTTGCACTGGATTATTTGCAGTTTGACATAGGAGTGTCAGCCTGTCAGCTTCGTCAGTTTTATGAAACTTTGTCGTGTATAATTATTCGAGGGTGTCAATAGCTAGATTTGCAGTCTTGTAACTTTTCAGGTTTTAAGAAGTGTAAAGTTTTTTTTGCTTCTACCTTTTTTTCCCTCCTTTTTTTGGAACCGTCAAACATAAATCTGCCGATGGCAACATTTTCTTCCGATTATATTATGTATTCTGGTTAGGAAAAATTATCGGGGAAATTATTCGAACAGAAATATTCCGAATACACATTTGTCTCTTTTTACTTGTAAGCCCAGACTTCACTTTTTAGACTGGGGCACTTTTTAGACTGGGGCACGTCATCCCTAGTTGAACGGGAAACGGTACATTTAGCATCAGCAACCAAATCCATCTGATAACGTTACACCCGTCTTTAACTTTTTTTTTCCTTCCTTGGTCGTCAACTTTTTAGGGGGAGATTTTTAGTATTTGGGGTTGCTACCGCCACCTAGAATGTTGCCTTTGTATTTTGACTTGTTACACGCTTTTGTCATTTTTACGACTACTTACCCCTAAAGATCCCAATAAGCCGGGTTTTAAATTCTTGCATTGCTCAAATCTGTCATTGATCAAACTACTTGGCAACATCGCGATTTGAAAAGTATCTTTTGTTTCTATTATAGGATGGTTATGATTCCAATCTAGAGCCTCTGGAATTTATAGTAAGAGAGGATTTTTCTGTTTTCAGATTCAAAAGAGCCATCTAAAAATCCCCCGTGGGAACAGTTGATTGGAAATGGCCTGGAGAGGAGCTGCTACCAACGGTGTCATGCATAGAGATCTGAGAGTTCCTGGACGGATTGGATCAGCCCGCTCCAGACCAGCACGTGGGCGTGGAAGCAGAGGAGGTTCCCGTGGTCGCCCTGTCAAAACCGTCCAGATCATCCGCAAGGTCCAATATCTTCTGTCCTTTATATGTACTTTCTTCCAAATTCCTTTTCAGTTTCTAAAAATCCGATTTTACTCGCAGATTTGGCAACCTACATTAAAAGAAAGGATAAATGCAGACGAACTGATTCGATGGTTGGAGGATTATCCTGCCGTGAGCCTTCAGACGTTGTCTTATTTCCTTCGTTGAAAAACGTATTTATCGGGAAAATTGTGACTATTTTTCAGAGAATTTTTTTTTGCAATTTACTTTAAAATGTCTGAAAATTTCAAGGACAAATTTGCATGATATTCCTCGAAAATAAGTTTTATCCGAGGAAATTTGACGACTCTTGAATTCTCATACGGCGTTTGTCCTTTGAACAGCAGTATTGGTCGTTTTGACTCGCGATAAATCGCATCGATTAGCTTCGTACGTTTTCGGTCAATCGTCATTCTTATTAAATTTTGACATCGCATTTCTGTCGTCACGAGTCTAATGTATAGAGAAAAAAAAGGAGGTGTTTGCATTTCGGGCATCTTGGAATTTTTTGATGACTTGGTGACGTAGGTGGGTACAGCGCGGTACAGCGACGTCCCCTTCACGTTGTACCCACCTACGTCATCAAGTCATCAGAAAATTCCAAGATGCCCGAAATGCAAACACCTCCTTTTTTTTCTCTATGAGTCTAATGAATGTACTTGCCAATGGAGGTGCAGTGATGATAGCCGTTTTTGGACCCCCTCTATTACCTGGCAATTACCTATGAAGCACAAGTTGCATCTATGCAATTTACAAAAATACCATGATTTGGGCAATACGACTCTTGCTAGGTACCTACTGAAGGTTGCCTAAGCATAGGCTTGAAGGCGTGTTTTAGCCAAAATCGCGTGTTCATCATCATACCACGACATTTTGTACACCAAGCGCGTTTTTTAACTAATACGAACTTCAGAAATGTTATGAAGGAGGCTTTAAAACATTTTTCAATACAGTTCCGTTTAATTTAGACGATGCGCTCGTAGATTAAAACAGCTTTACTCGAAAATGGATTAATTCGAGGCATGTTAAAAATTAACTCGAACCGTGGCATACGGCCATTCCGTGCGAAACCACGTGTCTCCGTTTGCGACGTTGTGGACGCCCTGTTATTCTCTATTATTTTTTCTTTTTCAAAACTGGTCAACATAATTTCTTGAAACCTTCCTTGAATATACTTATCTGTTGGCAGAACATTTTATGTAAACAAGTTATGACGGTAGCTTGTTTCTCTCCAGGAAATTAAAGTATGACAAAAATTGAAACATCTCGATGGAAATACGTGGTTTCGCACTTCGGCCATCGATATTTTTCAGTACATATTATGTTAGTTATAAGACATTTCAACAACAATTTTTTGTCCGTGCGTCTGTTTTTTCTAGTAGTTTGTGTCCGCGCATTTTTCCGGCAGAGGAGTTTTGGTCCACCTACTAATTGTGAACCAAAGTTAATTGGTCCACTAGTAAATATTCACATCACTCACATCGAACAAAAGCCCGCTTTTATTTAGCTATGTCATTCTTGTTTCAAAATAAAAACTTCTTAATGGCATACTCAAGAATGTTTCTGCCTAAATTGAGTCACTTTTTTCTCTAATGAAATTCAAAAATTATGCTAAACGTTATTAAATACGGATACTAGAACTTGGTGAGTTTTTGGACTCTCTTCTTGTACCGTAATATCTTATTTTATTTTGCAAAAATCATAAAGGATGCCTGTCATTCTTGATACGTTGGAGCGCCTTCAATTTCGTATGATACTGTGCAACACTTCTGTTGTGAAATAGTTGCTTGAGGCGCCGCACATTGGTTCCAGAGCCCGATCTAGGCGGCATTAATTAGAATATCACCCTTACCAGCGTGCAACATATGCTTATATGTGTTTTTTGGGTCGCTGATCACGAATTTAAAGTCGATTTGACCCTATCGTTAACCATTAATGGTTAATATGCGTAAAATAGCAAATTCGCACTCAACACGGGATTAATAATTTGACAACGTGGCTCTGTGCTTGAACTATGATAATCTTGACAAATATAATGATTATGGTCATCAAGAGCGATCTACCATTTTACTAATATTTAGACCCTGATGGTTATTTTTGTTGAAGAGGGGGAGGGGGTGTTGTTACATTGAATAACTTCACGAAGCATCCAGTCAGCACGATCTGTTTTTGGAATCTACTTCTGGTTGCAGTTTCAGAAATGGCAGTATAAAAATTCAATAAAAGGGTGTCGCCCCTATCAAACCATTTCGACCAGTGAGCAGGAAAAAATTCACGAAACTGCAATGCCTGTTGATTTTTAAATTCCAGAGCAACCTTAAATTTAAAATGTTGTAATATATTTTTTTCGCCTCAAATGGCAAAAGATATTTATCTCTATACCATGCTTAGGATTACTTATAGTACTAACTAGAAATGGCCACTTGAGACCCGGCAAAGTACCTAGTTGTTTTGGGCCGTTTTGGTAGTAGTAGATCATTTTTAACGTGAAAAATGTTGATCTCCTCAGAGTTTAGCACGACCATGAAAATGATATTTTTGGGTAATTCTTTGGAAAACCGATTAAATAAACTTCCCTTTGGCTGAATATCATAAGGGAAATAGTTTTTTGACATTGCCTGAGAGGTCGAACGATATCACCCACCCGTCACGCGAGCCACATCCAATACTCATGAGGGCTGAGCAGGCGACTTTAAAAGGCTGTATTTCACGAATAGGCAAAGACTGGCAAAAGATATTTATATCTACATCATGCCTAGGATTAGTACTAACTAGAAATGGCCGCTTGAGACCCGGCAAAGGCCGGCAAAGTAGTTGTTTTTGGCCGTTTTGGTAGTATTAGATCATTTTTAACACGAAAAATTTCGATCTCCTCAGAGTTTTGCACGCCCGTGGAAGTGATATTTTTGTGTAATTCTTTGGAAAACCGATTGAATAAACTTCCTCCTGAATGAATATCATGGAAAGAAGTAGTATTTTGACATTGCCTGAGTGGTCGAACGATATCGCCCACCCGTAACGTCCCACATACAGTGCTCATGAGGGCTGAGCAGGCGACTTTAAAAGGCTGTATTTCACAAATAGGCAAAGACTGGCAAAAGATATTTATATCTACATCATGCCTAGGATTAGTACTAACTAGAAATGGCCGCTTGAGACCCAGCAAAGTAGTTGTTTTTGGCCGTTTTGGTAGTATTAGATCATTTTTAACACGAAAAATTTTGATCTCCTCAGAGTTTAGCACGACCATGAAAATGATATTTTTGGGTAATTCTTTGGAAAACCGATTAAATAAACTTCCCTTTGGCTGAATATCATGGAAAGAAGTAGTATTTTGACATTGCCTGAGTGGTCGAACGATATCGCCCACCCGTAACGTCCCACATACAGTGCTCATGAGGGCTGAGCGGGCGACCTTTAAAAGGCTGTATTTCACAAATAGGCAAAAACTGGCAAAAGATATTTATATCTACATCATGCCTAGGATTAGTACTAACTAGAAATGGCCGCTTGAGACCCGGCAAAGGCAGGCAAAGTAGTTGTTTTTGGCCATTTATATGGAAAATTACGCGAAATTAACGTAAAATAGCGCTATGTCTAATGGTTTATCTAGAGCCATAGACTTAATCTAAAGTTATGATTTAAACATCGTAAACCTTCAAATTCACTTGAATATTAGGCTTCTACCTTCAAAACCTTGTTTCTTTGCCCAAAATGGCGACAAACCTCTATTAGGAACATCACTCGAATGAGATAAATGAGGAAATGGATACAGCCGCTGAGAGAACGGCCTGCGCGCTCACCTTTAGGAGCTTATCATTTCCTTATCACTCATCCAATCATCATGATATTTGGCCGAAATACCCTCCAGAGTATGTAGTATCGACCAGTTGTACTATTTTTCAATTTTTCCAAAAGTCATTTTTTCGAATTAATGCCGCCTAGATCGGGCTCTGGAACCAATGTGCGCCGTGGTACACTGCGGCACGGCGCGGCGGCGCGGGCGGCCAACGCCTACAAACCTAAGTGGATACTTCAAGCATTGCGTAATGCGTGAAGTATCCCCTTAGGTTTGTAGGGGCCTGTGCGCATTACGCGCTGGCAGCACGCACGCCGCGCCGCGCCGCTTCTGTTTGGTTCTAATATTTAAACTCGCGGAGTCAGCATTTTTTAGCTCATGATTTTGAAATGTTTGCACACCATGCATGGATTATTCTCATTTAATTTGATGGGGAAAAAACATGTAATAAAGGAAAGCATAATGTGTTTTGTAACTATTATGGTGGTTCCGTGTCAAATTTAATGATTCCCAAAGCACTTAAATATTTTCTTTTATATTTTGTGCTGTTACTGTGCTGCAACATGGTGTATGCGCAACCAAATGCTCAAAATTGGACAAACTTGACTCTAAAAGATCGATGTACGAATGGGTTAAAACCAAACATTGCGTGTTCTTTGGTTATTTTCCTCTTTTATTCATTTTTGTATAGATCTTTCAACAAAACTACGGCTCATTGGGGTTGATATCAATGCTATCGCCTTGAAAAGGTTTTACAAATATTTGCCAAGTTTTAAAAAATGTTCATTGAATGAAGTACTATTTTCATTCAAAAAAGGAAAAAAAGGGGGAAAAGGGTATGTATAAGGTTTATTTTGTGTTGAGAATTTTTAGGATAGAAATAAAACCAAATATTCACCAATGACAATTTGAAAAGATAAATCAAAAGAAGAAAGTAACATTTCATTTAAACAATGAATTACCGTAAAAACACCTCAATCCCTCTCAATTTGCTCATTTCGATATTGGCAATATAATTTTACATTCGAACTAAAATATATCACTTGGACCACATCACTGTTGCTTATTTTACAAGTGAACGTGAACTACTAGACAAAACAGGTGCGCAGACAAAAAATCGCTAACGGAATGTCCTGAAACCATTATGTTCCGTATCGATATGAGTGATTTCTATGACAGAATAAGGAGAACGGGGGGTTTTCCAATCCGTGCAACTAAACAATTTTTTTTTCATTTTTAAAAAGTTAAACTTTAACAGTCAAGACTACTTGGGAAGCGGAGATATCGAAACGCCGCAAACGAAAACCGCGGTTTTTTTTTCAGTGTCAGGTGTCACTATCGATACGTTTTAATAGCAGCGGGCATTAATTTGATTTTGGAACTATTCCACCAGGTGGAGTACAGTTCGAGCCTGCGGGAAGAAGAGCCGCCGATAGACGAGAGGAGCTCCCCGGACGAGCCGAAGAAGAAGTGCATTCTGCTCATAGTCAAGAAGAACAAGGACGACGCCCTGCCGAAGCGACCGCGGATGACGGTGGAGCCCACTCTGCAGCCTCTCCTGCCTGCTCCAGCGCCGAGCCCACCCTCGACCCAACGCAGAGGCCGCTACGTTAAGGTCCGGAAGGAGGCGCTTCAAGCCCTCCCCGAACTCCGCGAACTCATCCAGTTCCACCGCAGCAAGCACGCTGAACTTTACCAGGAGAACCAACTCTACGACCAGAAATTAGCCCTCTTGGGAGAGGGCTCCTCCATACAGCCGATGGTGACGGCGACGCCCTCGAAGCAATTCCGGCCTCCACCCCCGCCGACGCCTCTGCCACTGCCCTCGCCGCCGACCTTACCCAAGGGCCCGGGCTATCTCCTCGCTCTGCGCCAGGAGGCTGAGTGGAACACCCCTCCATCCAACCACCGCGCTCCACCGTTCCGTCACCCTCTTCCGCCCACCCCTTCCAGGGCCGTCCAGAGGGAGCATTTCTCCGCAAGGAAATTGGAGGGATTCATCTACGAGGGGGCGCCTCCGGAATTCCCCCGGCTCCCGGCCTTCGAGGTCCACTCACCCTCCGTGCTCGACTATGAGTCGGTGACGGTTCTGGACGGAGACTACTCCGAAGCACCGCCGGAAGATAGCGTTGGTGATAGTCGGGCGAAAAAGGTTCTCGAGGAGTTCGACTTCCTCGTCTCTCCTGAGCCGCAAGAGTCTGATGAGACTGGCTATGAGCCCAACTGCTCGGAGCTGGACTTTGCGAGTCTGGAAATCGTGCGTGGGGTTGGAGAGGACATTTCTCCCGAGCCGCAAGACCCATTTCTAGAGATTTTCCAGATTTTTAAGCGCCAGGCCTGTGACCCCTTCCAACAGCCCACGACTTTTAACTCGGGCTCAGATGCTCGTGGCAGCAGGGTAGGCTCCTATCTTTTTTGATCTGGTCCTTCCTAGAGTACGTTCTCTCTATTAACAGCTAAGGTGATCTCAAATCTTCATTTCATTTTCACCACGACAAGTATTATTCCTTCTTTCTCTCTGCCTCCCGCCCACCTTCTTATTAATGCTTTATCTCCTTGCCAAATAAAAATACAGGTGTAAGACTGTAGGGGGGTTAGGGTAAGTATAAGAACAATTAGTCACCAAATAATATAAAATTATCAAATTGCTTCGAAAACTGTTGCTCCTTGGGTCTACCTACATTTCTTCCAAAACCTGTGCTAAAAATCTCTTTAGAAAATTTAAGAGCTTGAATTGAATTTTTGGACGCTGCAAATCGGATTTTATTGATAAATGACTGAGATATCTACTGCAATTAGCTGAAAATAGCCAGTGTTTTCTCTGGCTCACAAAGTTTATTGAAATTTATTAAAAATTATGTGAAGAGTGTCTTGTTGAATATTTTCTTTTTAAATCTTTATTTTCTGGTTCCATGATACTGAACGAAAATGTATTACTATTACCATATCCTAGAAATATTATTTTGGACTGTAGTTATTATCTCTTAATTATATTTTATTGACTGATTAAGATTTAGGTAATTTACAATTTTCTTCTTTTCTACGAAGTGTTCACTGTTCAATGTTAATGTGATTAAGGGTTACTATGAATTAAATAAATTGTAATTATTGAACAGACATAAAAATTTTGAATTCATTTTAAGACTTTAATTTGTCTTATTTTAAAGGATCGAAAGTATTAATTTTTTTTCTCTGCAGCCATTAAGCATCACCCATTTCAAACAAAACCTGTGAGGAGGGAAAATTTTTGATCAGCTTAAACTAAAATAATTCCATAATGAAGAATTTTTTGCATAAAAGATGAACACATAAGTGAATAAAATTAAAATTAACTAACTGTCTACACTGAAATAAAAGATATCTTATGAAAATGATTGAACCAAATTTCTTTGTGAAGGCACGAGTCTAGAGGAAAATTATCCACTCAAATATGTCATAATTTAGTGTAAGGCTACTAATATGAACTTAATGTGCTAGGTCTTAGCCCCACAAATATGAAAAACAATTTCCTGAGATTTATTTCCTTCTCTAAAAGGTTAACTAGTTTCCCACACAGCAGTAAAATCATATTGCCTACACCCAAATTAATTGTGTCTTGTGGATGTGACTTTTCAAATAATGCGAACGAAGATAAAAAAGAAGAATATAATTAAGTACGATAGAAAAATATATTTCAAAAACTTTGGATTTACAATATTATAAGTAAGTTATCACACATGTACACTGTACATTCTACACTAAAATTAATTATGACTCCTTGAATTCCGATTTTCGATTATATAGGATTGTTGATTCCACAATTACGATATTTTGTGAAAGGAAATTGGAGGGAAGGGAAAGCAAATGATTGTCATAGTTAACTAAGGTCTAGTTACATATTAGCTTGACAAAAAGATTGATTTCGATGCCTAATACCGCCTGTCTTGACTAAAATGTTTTCGCGAGCAGGAAGTTTGCATTTACTGTTTATAATGTAACCTATAAACGTTTATTTCTCACTATTGAGCAAAGGAAGGGTATCGACAAAGGCCGTTCTTGGGCCCATCCTGGATTTTCTTAACTCTACGATTTTTTGCTCATTGAAAGTCCATATTTTATGGAGCCCATCGTGATATGGTCATTTTCAGTCTCTTTTCTAGTTTACATCTTACTTAACATGGGTCTAAGGCCGAGTTAGACGAAAAATGCGAATTTCAAAGGTCTATAATTGAATGCCGAAAAATCCATATTTTTTGCGGAAATCGGTCTTCAGACCTATGATTAGGTGAATTTTAGACATGAAAAGAGACCAGAAATGACCAAAACATGATGCTAACAGTAAAATATAGACCTTCAATGAGCAAAAAATCGTAGAGTAAAGGAAATTCAACAACTGTGGGCCCAGAAACAGCCCTCATCAAAATCCCTCCTTTTGAAAGTTTACAATACATGCAACAAGTTTTGCATGAAAGTCAGATGAGAAAACAAGTTTATTGTTCCTAATTTCTTGCCCTATCCAATGGTCCATTTTTATTAAACATTACTTTCATCAAAAGTATTCTACCAATTTTTCTTCAAAAAAAAGGGGGGGAGGGGTAAGTATAAGGTTTTTAGCCTTACTAATTCCACTGAGTTACCTTCGGGGTTTGTATTATTTTGATTGAGTCAGCGCAAAAGAGCGAACTGTTGAGATATTGTATTTATTGCTCATAGATCAGTATCCTTCCATTCTCAATAACCACATATACAGAGTGATTCAAAAGTCCCACGCCACTCAGCATCATACCTGTAACTTTTGAACAAAATATGGAGACTTGAAATTTTGTGAGTGCTCCTAGGTTAAAGGAAACGACAGTTTGAGACCCCCTATAATTTTAGGGAAAGGGTAAGAACCAAAAGGGTCATGTAGGGATGGTGCAGAATTTTTGTATCACTCTCTACGGTTAAAATCAAGAACAGATTTGCGAGCGAGAAAATTTTAATGAAGGATCCCTCCACAGCAGTACTCATGAGGATTCTCATGCACCAATAAACAGCAACACAAAACTTGTGTTAAACACTAAAATATCTGTACAAAAACTATGGTACAATAATATACATTACACAACATAAATTACAAAATTCTTTAACTTAAACAACTACAGTGCAAAATATTTGATTTTCATTCAAACATCTAGTTTGAGAGTCTATAAAAATTACAAAATACTAACTTAAATTTCTTGCAAAGAGTGGATACTATAGGTAGGCGAAGAACTCATGTTTACCCATCGTACCGGTATCAAGGATGACAGTTTTTTTCAAAAGGGAACATAGCAGTGTGAGGATACACAAATAAAATTTATAACATCCTAACATATTTTTTGGCAAATTGCACTGGACTGACAGTTTCATAATTTTGTGCTTTGAATTGAAAGGGATAGATAAAATCACATATTTTGATACTCCATCCACTGAAAACTGGCAATTCAATATCCTGCATTAATTTAATACTGAAAAATGCTGTTTAAATGAAAGGAGAGGGGTGAATATTCTATTTAAGGTTAAAGAAATGTGCGTGATGAACAAGTTCAAAATTTCACCCTTTTAAAAACTACACCATTTTCAGTGAAACTAGAAAAGTTAAGGACTAAGAAACTCTCTGCAGTTTATCATGAAAAGCATTAAAAATAATCTTATACGCTGATCTTCTCTAAAAATGTGAGGCATTTTTCTGTTAACTTGTTGACAAGCTGTCTTACTGTATAACTGATGCAGCATTAATATTCTGGTAAACTAGTAACAGGTTGAATCTGCACAGCACTCGTTATCGGCTGAGCGCTTCACAATGATGATTTAGGAACCAGAAAATGGGTCCTTGGCTATGTTGAATTCAGTGAACTTGTTCTCAGGCCAAGTTTTAAGGACTTAGACTAAAAAGGCAATTTAAAAAAAAAAAAAAAAAAAAAAAAAAAAAAAACGAAGGACAAATCATGTCTAAGAAACGCATGATACATGTTTGGAGGTTTTTCATTCTTGAATAATTCTTTTTGTGACCGGCATACTATTCACAATTTTTTTTAAAAATTCAGTTAAATTGAAAAACACCATCCCAAACTTTTAAACTAACTATGAATTAAATTTAATAAATTGAATTAAAACATAATTGGAAAAGTTGGAAGGAAATGTTTTCAACTCTTCCATCCTTTTATCTGAATTTTAATTTTGATACTTTTAACTGAAACACAGCTGTTCCAGTTTTTTTTAAAGTTTGCGAATGACCTTATTCCTAAACAAAGGAAGAGATATTGTAAAAAAAGGATCCAGTTCTGACGTCAGACTGAGGTCAGAAACAAAAAAACTGCTAAGTGATTTTTGACAACTTTCAGGAGCTTCCTGACATAAGTTCGTCAGTCTGAGATGTGACCTGCCTTCACTCGCAAAAGAATTACACAGTCTATTAGCAGGTCTACCAAAGTGTATCTTACACAAGTAAAGGATAAAATTAATGGTAACAAAAGTAGGATCGTGTGATCAACAAAAGAGGCCAGTATGAAAGGTCACTGAAGGTTCCATTTCTGGTTTCCTTGCTAACAAATCACCCTCTTCGCCTGAGTTGATGAGTGGTAAGGATGAAGTACGCCATTCATGACTAGACTGTATTCATTTGAGCGAAAATCACATGTAACATTTTCAACTGTTTGGTTGCGAGGAATCTCAGCTGAAGTTCTGAAATACAAGAAACAATTTATTTCAATGGCTTTCAGCAGTTGTGAAACACGATACATTCAATGAGTAATGTATGGGATATAATTTTTGCCCAGTTTGAAAGGTAATCAGGAAAGTAAAAATTTTTACGTACCTATTTATTTATTTAGGTACTTACTTAAAAAGTTTAAAATGATAAATTTCCCATATTTCATTAATTTTCCACATTTTTAGTTTCAATTCCGTTACTACAATTTAAAATGAAGTAGCAAGTTGGTTAGGAGGTAAAAAGAATTGAAATCATAAGTCCCAAAGGTACGTTTTGCAGCGTTTGAACTTTGACTAAAATTTTAAAAGGCCGTTCAGGTTGGTAAGTAGAATTTTTCAGGAGGCAATTGCAAATTTCAGAGGCCATTGAGACTTTGGATAATGGAGGATGATAATCTACAAGAAAGCAAGAAGACAACAAGAATTTGAGCTGCACCAATTTTTGAGGCATCGCTTTGGCAAGCAATGTTATTTTTTTACCTCAAAGGGGTTGTATCTTATGCAGGGCGACCAATGAAGTTGAAGCTATGCTTTAAACAAGTAAAAATAATTAGGTTAAAAAAAGAGGCAAAATTAAATTTTTCATACTCGCAGCTTCAGCATGTCAGATTCCTTAATGGGAATCATGATTAGAACGGAACTCTACATTTAGAAACAACTATGTACATTGTGCGTTTTTGAGATTTATTTTGCCTGAAAACATCTGATTGTAAAAGCTCATGAAATTGCAAGGAAACTGTACTCACACAAGAATTATGAGGCAAAATCATAACCAGGTCCAGTTGGCACTTCGAATAAGCGCTTGATGGGCGACCTCTTGGTCGCCTCGTGATACCCATTTTGGTTTGGCTGCGATGGATACTGAAACCGAGACTCCTGTTGGTCGTAGTTTTCAAAAGACTCCGGGCTAGGATTGACCTGATAAGCACCACTGCTGGGTGGGTATCGTGGCTGCACAGGATTGTGGAAAAGTTGAGGGGCTACTGAGTATGGTGACTGCTGAGGGTTAACATTGACATTGACAGGTGGAGGCGGGTGGGAGAACCCAGACGGTTGGACACTGGAGTACGTTGAGGGGGGTAAAGTGGCAGCTTTATTCGGTAGTAAAGGAGGGCCTTGAGTGTGTCCATTGTGTCCCAAAGGAACCTGCACTGGTTTCAGAACCAACAGTCCAGCTTGAACTCCTGGAGGTACTGGAAGATAATATAAGAAAAACGCATTCATGAACTTTTGAATTTGCAAGTTTACACTCAATATACTCTGAAGAAACCAAATCACATTAGCGGATAACAGGAAAAGAGAGGTTTGAAGTTTTCCTTTTTCATTAGACTAAATATTTCGGATTGTGTTTATGATATTGTATGTATCTTTTTCGCAGGCTACACTCCCGAGGCAAGGAAAAGTGCGTTACTAATCAAACTCAAAATAACTTATGACTCGATTTTTATGAATGTGTTTCCGTTTTTGTCTACTTGGCTTATTGATAGCCCAACTGATCCTTGAATAAATAAAATGAAAATTTTAGGACCTGTTTCAATTTTGAACTTGCTAATTAAAATAGTGCAGAACTTTTGTCTGGTTGTCATAAAAATATCAATTTTGATCATCGAGATCTTGATAAATTGAGCATTTATGAGTGAATGGTTGAATTATCTCTGAATATTCTTTTTCTGATTTTACAGAGTAGGAAGCCACACAGTCGCTCCTTACCAAAGACACTTTTTAACATTTTAAGAAAAACCTACCACATCTTACTATATTATGAAATCATAAGCCCTTAAAATTGTGTAGATTTTAAGTACGCTGCCCTGAAGTTATAGTAAGATTGATGAAATTTCACATTGATGTGGTACTTTACGTATTGAGACAGTGTGTCTTGCAACTAGATCGCTATGTTTTTGCGTTTTGCGTTTTTAGCTGAGTTATTGTGAAAAATCTGCAAACCTATTTTTGCCCACTTCAGAACTAATATTGATCCCACATAAAGCTGAAATTGATCCTAATTGCAGAGCGAACAAAATTAATTATTCTGACGCTTCTGTTTAATAAAATGTTGATTCTGGGATGAATTATTAAAGCGCACCATTGAGCTCTCAACATAGCTTTCCATTTCATTGATAAGGCTCGACACACACATGGACACCTCCAAGCAAAATTGTTTAAGAATTCATTCAGAAATAAGTAGGTAGGTGATTTTTTCTTTCTTCAAATTTGCAAAACTGGAGCAGAAATTCAATTGCTTGACTGTACAGGATTAACAAGCACTTCTTTGAGGGTTAATTATGAATGGAAATTGTTACATGCAGAGAAAACATACCTACAATGGTAGGAGTATATCACAATTTTACTTATTCGATTGGCACAAAAAGGAATTAGACCTGTTACAGTCTATTCCTCAGGAAACTAGCGATAGATTTCCATCAAAATCTTGAAATTTGATTTTGGAGTTAACTCAACGAAAATAGCTTTGATGAAAAGTTTGCATCTTTGGCAAAGGTCCCCTTTTTTAAGAACGATCAAAAAAGTTTAAAATTGACTGCTCAGTGGTTGTGTCTTTCTATTGTGACCAATAGTCTATTGTTGGATGGGCTTGCTGGTTATTGTAAAATATCTAGGGGTCAGCATGTTAAATTATGAAAATAGAGATGATTGAACGACGAATAACTTACGTTGACCAGCATGTGGTTGAGGAGCTCCGGCTGGGGCGGGAGCACCTGGTACGTTTGGGGCAGGGTAGCCTGGCTTCGACTGTCTTGACAAACGATGATAGTCAGTATAATAAGAAGAGGGCCCTGATGGATAACTGCTGTGACTGCTGTGATGTGGGGGTCCATACACAGGTGCTGTTGGATATGAGGAATGGTAACTGCCGTAGCCATGGTAACCATATGATGGGGCAGATGGTGCTGAATACCCTGTATGTCCTCCACCTAGACCTGATCGAATCATATCGAATAATTAGGTAAAACCTCAAATAAGGCCTGCTCAAATAATGCCTGCTTCAATGAAATAATTAAATAGTATGACAGTAGAAAATAATCCTAGCAAGGAGGGATTTCTTCTTTAAAGTGTTTAAAGAGACTAACAGATCATGCAAAACAATTCTTGCAAAATTGAAACATCAAATTGAGTCATCAATTTTTAATTTTTCATTTAAATATTAAATTCTTACAAGATAAATCCTTTTAGAAGCCTGTAGGAAAATTTGCACGATTTTTTCTTTTTCTGCCTTCTTTTTGAATTTAAAATACACCTTTCGAACAAAGTTTTTGAAGGTTTTAACTTGAGCCCACTTTGGGAAAACTTCGAAGTACCATTTCTAAAACACATTTATAAAAACTTCCACCTGCTCCAGTCTAGCCTCATAGGTGGTAGTTCTTTCAATGCTAGGCATTAAATAAAAGTCATGACTTGTAAATTTTGTCCATAATTTCCCAAACATGTGTTCATATTATTTTTTGCAAACAAGGCAGCAATAGATCAAGAGGCAAAATCAAAACCATATTCCCATTGTCCATCGAAAATTTGGGTTTTTAGGCTTTTAGGGTTCTTTTTACGAGGTTTTCTAAAATTCATAGAGGATGTTCATTCACGATTAATAGTACCTCTCAGATATAAGTTTGAACTAGAGGCACAATTTAAAATGAAGGGAAGATGTTTTGAAAAAAAAAACCTTGCCACCGTTGCTGTAAGCAGTGCTAAAACAACTCAACACAGTAATGATGATGAACAACAGCTTTATTCTAGTTGAAGTTGCATTTACCAATCCCCACACGACACTCCCTGTCATGACAAATGACTATCAGATCAACTCAAACACACACAAAAATGGTGCCGCACCACACCAGATGCTTCTCATGCACCTAATTTCCCAAACAAAAATACATAGTTAAGTAAACCGACACTGTTGGGTGCACACAATACAAAATTTGAGAAATCAACTGCTCCGCTTTTGATTAAAAATCATGATGAACGTGAAGCTCATTTTATTCGCCTGCAAAGAAGAGATTCTTGGTAAAATTGTTTAGAAGCAAGTCTCCCTTGGCTTACTTAGCTCCGGACAGACGCAATGCACCTCGGGGAAAAAAATTGGAAATCGAAACCCAGGCTCGCGATTTGAAAACTTAAACAAAGCTGGCTCATTTGGATCTTATTGTCTGCTTCAAGCTGAATAATGGCAATCGGCCTGGTAGAGTTTTAGATATAGAGTCCATGCCAAAGAAGTTTACGTACTTCTAGACTCCGGCAGAGGATCATCTGACGTCACTTTTACAGGTAAAGTAATAATGGAAGAATCAAGATGGCGGATCTTACGTCACAGTCTAAAAATGCGTAAACTTATTAGGCATGGCCTCTGACAATCACAGAAAATAAAAATTCAGTGAGTCAAGAGAGCTTGAGGAGACACCTAATAGTTTTCCCTCCTCTTTTCTAAGAATCTCATTAAAATTGATTTAAGGAGACCACCTTTGAGACCTTGAATTCGGGAAAGTTCTGTATGCTGACTGCAGCCGCATTATCTCCATGCCCCTACACCTTCAGCAACACTGCATTTCAAAATTCCTGCCAATCTGGACCATATTCTATGGTCAGTTTTTTCATAAAAGTAGCAAACATGCTTCACCCCATGCGCCACTCCTCCACTCTCCTCGAGAAATAATTAAAATGTGGGATTACCTAAAAGTTTGACAAAGTAACTAAACACAGCTGATTTAGATTGATCTAAGGGTGGAGTACCTTCGTAGTGATAGAATGGCTGGGCTAGCGCTTTGCTTGCGATGTGCCTTCCCAGCTCGGAGATGACATCTCCCTTTGTTGCAAGCACTTTACCTTTCGTTGCAGCGATGTGACCTGTTACCTTGATCAGCTGACCTTTCAATGCTATCACCCCTCCTGTGATAGCCTTCACGGCTTGCAGAAGGGTTCCAAAAATGGCCTTCTTAAAACCCAACAAATTGAATGACTTCTTCTCGGGCTCCTGAAATCATAAGATAACTGAGAAATAAAACCCACAACTGCTTCCAATGATGGATAAGTCGTCGTTCTCCAGATGTAGAGGCGTACCTCAATTTTCACGTGAGCCCTGTCCTCCATAAAACTCTATGCTTTTCTTGGCTCTTGAGGAAATAGATATACGCCCTTACGTCCAAGGAGCGACGAGGCAAAGGAGATGAAAAAGACTAGGATACTATGGAAGCTTTAATTCGTTCTACTGAGGAGACATGCAACATTGCAACAGCGAACAGCTTCATTTTAGGTAGATTTAGGGGGATGGCATAATTGTAAAAATTATTGCGAAAGGATAAAGGGGCGGGTTGACATTAGAAAAGCATTGGATAATCACTTAAAAACTGACCAAAATCAGTAATTTCAACATTCATCACAAAACGCTGACTGGAGGGAAGGTCAAAATAAGCGTTACGTAATTTTATGAGAGGATATAGACTAGTGTTACGGTTACGTTAAGTGGGGAAGGATTGTCAAAAACGGGTTTCAGCGTTACACATGGTGACTGGAATTTTTAACCATGCTCATTCCCTAATGGAAAACCGAAGTTTTCTCCCACTTTCGGGATTTGCTTGTGAAAAACTATCGAATTTTTCATCATTTTTCAAACGATTTTTGGCGCACATCCAACTTTTTAATCTATAAGTGTTTCTGATGTTAATATTTCCTTGTTAATGAAAACTTCTCCATTATTCTGATGATTTGAAGATTCAAATATTTCATTGAAGTGCATAAAGCAGTTCAGGTGCAACAACATGCACTCAAAGCAGGAGAAGAAGAGATTCCCGATTTTTGTAAAATGTTCCCTAACTTTTCCCTAACCTCTTTCATTCTTCGATGAATCCCGATTTTCCCAGTCCTAGACACCATGGCGTTACGTATTTTATGGACGGTCCCTTAGCCCCTCGCCCTTGGGATTCGGGTGAAATGACAGCCTTGTCGGACACATGGAGTACATAGAGTCGTAACATAAATGGGAGGGCTGGCGCCATGTTCTGCTCGACGAGTTCCGAGCCCGGTGCACGGGTGACTTTTTCGATACATATTCGATCCAAAATGACGGCGTGGAATACGTAGTAATTCCATGACCGGGTCCCCTTGTATCGGAAACAATCGATTATGAATTGAAAAAGTGACCCGGCGCCGCACAAAGTCTCGGAATTCGGGACCAGGAAACTGCTTGAAAGTGGCGCCAGCTCCCCTACTCATGGGCGTAGCTAGGGGGGTCCTGGGGGGGGG
>NW_017551372.1:115128-156278 GCF_001854935.1 Bemisia tabaci | reverse complement strand
CCCCCCAGAAATCTCGTGCCCCCCCCCCCAGAAAAATGGGATCCTTCATTCCTCACCCTCCCCCCGCTCTCTTCACCACGAGAGGTGGTCCCATGCCCCCCCCCCCAGAGAAATTTCCTAGCTACGCCCCTGCTTCCACTTATATTACGATTCTATGTACTCTATGGTCGGACAGAGCTGATGATTGTACTTACAGGGTAGGTGGAGGGTGCTTGGATGTCCCCGTAGGCGGTCTTGAGGGACTCGAGGAATCCGGATTTGGAGGTGAGCGCCGACGTGAGGAAGTCGTCGCCGTTGCGCTTGGTCCTGGCCATCTGCTCGCGGACGGCCTTGAGCTCCTGCTCGGGGACCGGGGAGTCGACCCACTGCCGGAGGGTGGCGTCCAGGTCGAAGAGGGAGCGGGCGGCTCGCTCCGGCGTCGTGCCCCCGCCCCCGGGCGTCGTGGCGCCTCCCCCGCCTGCCCGACCCCCGATCGTCACCGTCGTCGGGAAGGCCGTCGTGCTCGAAATCCCGGCGCCTGCCACGCTCCGCGCCGCCACCGACAGCGCTGCAAGCAGCAAGCTTGTCCCCACCTGCCGACATATCAAAACACGCACAATTAACACACAAAAATACTCTTCTTCTTACGTTTCTTCAAAATCAGAGCACACTCCAAAACTGGCATAGGCGAATTCAAGGGGGGCGAAGGGGCATGCGCCAGCCCCCCCCCCCCCCCCCCCNGCCCGCGGCGTGAAAAAGAGGAGGAAGAAAAAGCAAAGAAAGAAACGAAGGAAAGAAGTAAGGAAAGCTTGTATTTGGAACTTATAAATGATGAAATTGACTCAAATTGAATGTTAGACGCTTTGAACTTCTTGAAAATGTTCTGGGGAAGCCTCCCGAACCTCTTCTTCCGCCGCCAGCCGGTACCGAAGTATCTGCCTAAGGAATCTCGCCCTTGAAACACGCAGGGGGGTGCGAAGACCTAACCTCAGTAGAAGTTTTGAAGAGCCGCGGAGTGAGAAGAGTGCAAGCAAGGTCACTTGAACCCGTGTTCCGGAATATACGCGAGAGACTTTAACGAGCGGGTAGGAAAAAAAGCACCGCTAATTTTGGAATCAAGCAAATGCGAGTGTTCAAAATTGACGGAATATTACCTTTTCACTGTGATTTTTCTTAAGTAATTACATTAGTTGCTTTTGGAAGGTAGTATCAAATACACAATACACAAATATAACAATATACAAATACCGAACTAAAGTAAACCAGTAGCGTTGTTAGGTCTTGAAATCAAAACAAATGAAACGCCCTAAGTTAGTGTCGAATGCGACGAACACATTTCATCATAAAGCATGCATGCAACTATTCGGACTACATGGATGTCCGTGTTGCATACGTACGGAAGTGAGGGCGTTTTGACTCGGAGAACTATTTTTTTCCTAAAGTGTCCATGAAAAGATTATGCCGCATTAGTCGTTATTACGTTAGTGAGTGAAGGAGTGTTGGGCTTTACTATGAATCGGTTAATCTGTCGTTTAAAGCTTGGAATTATCGAGGTGGTCGCATCGAACACCTTAGTGATCGATTCTTCACCGTAGATTCAAATGGGAGAATATCGATAGTCTATTATTCACGCTTCGTCACTAGACGCAGCCCACATTTCAAGAGGGAAAGAGTAGAACATGATGTCATTTTCACTAATACCAGGGGCCTGTGGCCGCTCCGCGGCCGCCAACCATACTGAAGAAAAACTACACGTAAAAAATCGTAGAACAACCATGTTCAAGTTATTTCATAGATAAATGATTCAAAAGCCGATGGATGCACGCGAAAGAAAGCGAATTCATCTTTGATCGCAATGTTATGCACCACTTTTTATGTCTTATTTCTGAACACCGTTTTTAAAAAGCTGCACACAGTTTTTCTGAAAAGTTTTTTTTTTTTTTTTTTTTTTTTTTTTTTTTAAGAAAGCTATTGACACACAATTTTTTAGAGGTTTCGATTTCCGGAATGATTTCAAATAAAATCACAAAACATTTCGACGCAATATTTTCGTTCGTTCTGTTTCCTTTTTATTAAACCAAAATTAATTTTAGGCGATTCAAGTTTCAGAATCGCTGCATCGTTTAAACAGCGTCCGAGTTTCTCTATCGTTGCAATTAAAATACATATTTATACTTTCATCGGGGTAAAAACCGAGAAGGGACCGTTAAAAGAAATGACGCGTGGAGCGTGGACCTCGCCTTTAGCGGCGATTTGAGCGTCGCGCCAGCCAGGAAAGGGAGTGCGGTCGAGTGTCGAGGCATCTTCACAGTGTGATGCGCCATCAATCCATGCTAGCGGCTGGCGGCAATGTGCCCGTAATTGAATAGTTATCGCAAATAGCGCTAGAACTGCGTTTGGTGCAATGCGAGAAGTATTCATACAGTCTTGTAGGCGCTAACGTGCGCTCGACGCCGACCGCACTGGTTGGCGCAATGCATGAAGTATTCCTGCAGGCTTGCAAGCGCTGATATGAGTTCGACGCCGACCGCAACGTGTTTGGGGTGATTATTCGAACTTGCGTTAGGATAATCACGGCATCGAACTATTGGGCTTAAAAGTTCCATGCTGTGTTTCGACGCCGTGTGAGTACTGAGTACTCCAACGTTGCCTCATTTCTCCCGATAAAATATTTTCTCTGAGAAAAGTAAGGAAAGATCTGTATGTTAGCTTTTCTAGATTGAATGGACCATTAACCAAGGTGTGAATTTAAGCATTCATATAAATGATTCTTCACCAGAATTTCACGTAGAACACGATTCGCGCAACGAAAACTACTGAAATCAATTTCTAGTCAAGATATTAACGTTTTTATCGTCCACGGGTTACAAGAACTTTCATTTGCCTGGTCACAAGAAAAACCAAACCAAACTTGAGTCAAATTGCGTACTACAACGGCTTTAGTAGACCTTTCCAGCATTGTTTCTTTCCGACATTTTGTTGTTCAAAGTGTGCACAGCTATAGAGCTGAGCGTCAAGATTGAGGTTGCTATATTTTCATATTACTGAAACTGTCTTAGTAAAGCTTAGTGTGCAATTTAACCCAGGTAAAGTATTCTTTCTTCTATGAGCGCGAAAGGTTGAATTTATTCATGAGAAACGTTATTACCACGGTTAGGAGTTAATCTAAGCCTAGGATTTCGATCCTTCGAGCCCGACGTCGAGAGATCCATGTCCTCGTCGCTTATTGGTGTCCACACCGCGAGCCTGCACTCCGGGGAACGAAGGATTGTGGAAATTTTCCGGAATTTTGTTCACTCATTTTTTCCAAATTTTTTAATTGAGAAAGAAGCTACCTTGATAGCTCGAAATATATACAGGATATTCTACCGAGGGAGAAAAAAAAATTAAGAATGTTTTAAAACATTACGTTGAGTGTGGCAGAGAGTTTGCTTCTGCAACGTCGCAAAAGGAGATCGGTGGCTTCGCACTTCGGTCATCGATTTGTTTGTATCTCGTTCAGAAGTTGATCTCCGAACTTCCCGTTGTGTGAATATACTTAATTTACGTAAAATTTTGAAGCACGCTTCCGCCGTAAATCCATCAACCTCGTTGATTTCCATGACGACAAACGCTTCGGGCAGTCGAATGCTGACCGAAAAAAAGCGCCCGGAAATGACGAAAAATCGCGCATCTCTCGACGGGACGAACGGGATCACCGCGCGACCTTTCAAAGGGTGCAAGGGGCGTGGGACCCGCCGCGCGATCCCTCTATTTTTCCGGCCATCGGGGATCGGGACGGTCAAGCCGGTACCACACCACACGTGCCCGGATCGGCTCGGTGTTCGCCATTGCATCTAAGAAATCATATTTGTGTATTTAGGCATGTGATATTGGCTTTCCGGCCGAATTTAATTTTTCCGAAAGAAGAAAATACATTGTTTTTATTTAAAATTGCGTGCGATTTACCAGGATTGGCCTTTAACAATTTCGCACTTGAACTTCAAAATTAGTTTTTATAAAAAGGGAGAGGGAAATTTAAACACTGCATGACACATTGAAGTAAGGTACATGAAACTCTACAAATCATGCTCAGATACCTAAAGTCTTGCAAATTTGTGTTTTTCGCAACGTTGTGATACATTTAAACGATTAAATTCTTGAAAAATCGACAATGTTGCGATGAAAATCAGTAATCGTTTACTTCATCGGCACAATGGGCAACACTGCAATTAATTCACTGTGTAAAAGAAACAATTCAGTTGATGTCGCATGCGGCAAATACAAAACGATACAACCGATATGATTATAACGCCAGGATGCGACTATTCGGGCTCTATGGATGACCGTGTTGCATACGCACGGAAGTTAAGGCGCTTTGACTCTCCAGACACGCATTGCCTCACCCACGCGCGTCGCGACGGCATGCATGGTCCTATAGCCCGATATCAGCGGCATTAAATAAGATTTGTAGGTTTAAACCTTGCAAAATGAGTGACTAGAGGTTTTTAGGGTAAGTGAAGTCAATTAATATGCCAATATTTTCCTAGAAAAGCCACGTTTAATGTTACATAACGTTGCATAATTTACACGGAAAAAAGTGTCAGGGGTTATCCCCTATAATTGTGCTACTACCCAAATTTCTTGGATGATACGGACATTTCCAAATAATTTTGGTAGCACCGCAACTCAAGTTGGGGTAGAACCGCAACATTTGGGTTAGTAACCTAATTTATCGGGATACTACCACAATTAATTGGGATACTACGACAATCAATTGAGAATGTCCATATCATCCAACAGTTCGGACTGAACCCCTACCTCTTTTTTTCCGTATGTACTCTACATTCAGTGACACAATTTGTACTGAATTTACTCAGTTTAACTTGAGCTTAATTGTATCTATTCTGATAGACTGTGTGTGATACATGATAAAACACCGGAAAAAAAAACTTTTACAAGACTTCAAAGTGGCTTTCGGAGACGATTATTTGACGTTTCGTGGCTCCGGAATGGGGTTACAGATGGACGACTTACTACCGTTCGCAATTTTTCTGCGGTCCCTGAAAAAAATCCTAGCTCCGATACAATTGAGCTGTTCCACTTTTTGTGAGTCACCATAAAATGACTTGCATCGTGAAAACACGATGGCGGAGGGAGTAGGCGGGAAAAAAACTGATGTCTTTGAAATGCAGGAACTAGAGTATATTATGCAACTGCTTGATTAAAATCGGGCTTACTCTGCCTCCCAGATTATCCGCGATCGTAGTCATCGAGCGGACTGGAGGTAATCAACGGCGAAGACAAACACAGTCGACCACGAGTGAGTTGCTAGTGCTGTTCAATTGGCTGTAAGAGTAAACAGGGACAGAATACTTTAACCCCCCCATTACGCACTAAATTGAAGCAATGTAATTGTGCAAGGGATAAGTTAAATTCAGGGGTCAACGCGATTTTTTGCCACACGATGACTGGTGGTCGATGACGGATAAACGTCGGAGCTACATAGAAAAAAACTAGGGGGCTACGCCCCCTGGCCGCTACGCGGCCCAACCCCCTGAAGGCGCTCCGCGCCATCAATGGGCCGCTTCGCGGCCCTATTTTTACCCTCTTATCAGTGTTAGGTTTATTTTCCCCCTAAAAAATTACGGTATGATGTATACTTTACTTGTAGAATGAAATAATTTTTGGTTTTGATGAATAAAGAAAAAAATAATTTTTTGAAGTCAAAAGAAAGCGTTTTAGAATGACTGCTTGATGAAGTATTGCAGTAAAACAACGAACAATGATAATCAGGTAATAATTAAGCATATCAAAAGTCGGGAATCGAACCCACGTCGTATTCTAAGTGGACGCATTCGACGTCTTAGACGACTCGGCCACCGCTCGTCTTGAGGGAGGAGGTGCGAATCTTGTGTAGATAAGTATAGAGCTGATGCGCAGGCTACACATCCACTGCGCAACCTCTTCGACCACTGCGCATCCTCCCGCGCATAGCGGTAGCAGTCCCGGAGCATTCTGTAAATTCACTCACTTTTATAACGTGATTTTAAAAAAACCTGGGTCCTATTTCCAAAATCTAATTAGAGCGGGCTCATCTAGGGCCAATTACCTGTCGATCTACGCAAAAATCATGGAAATCGGCCCGGTAGAACGCTCAAACGAACTATGACAAAAAGTATAAATTTACATTGTTTAAATGGGAGAATTCGCAACTTTACCACGTAATATAAAAAAACCTGGGCCATATTTTGAAAATCTGAAAAGAGTTGGCTTATCTAGAGACAATTGCCCGTCGATAGCCGCAAAAATCATGAAAATCGGCCCGGTAGAACGCTGGAACTAAGCGTCACCAGTTTCGCAAAATTAGGAGGTCTTGGAGCTTATAGTATAGATAGTATAGATGTGGTGCTGACGACAGAACTTTCTGCTCACAGAGCTCCTGCAGTTTCTTTGTTTTACTTACAGAATTTTTCTGTTGTGAGAACAGAATTTCGGTCGTCGGAGCAGAGTACTCTGTCCTCATAACGGAAGCTTCTGTGACTGTTACAAAAGAAGTGCAGGAGCCCTGTGAACAGAACTATTTTTTTCAGTGATGCCTAAATAATGGCCCTCCATGCAAATTTTGAATGAAATTGAACACATATATTTTGAGATATGGCTGTGTACAGAAAAAAGGTACGCCTGACGGACGGACATACATTTTTTCAAGTATGGTATTTTTTGCTCTATGCACCTTAAAACGCCTAAAAACCATAAAAATTTCAATTTTCTTTTTTATTGGAGGGGAAGGGGGGGGGGAGGACGATGACAATATTCCCTTTGCCCGCAAGGGGAGCGAGAAAGTAAAAACCACAGCTAAATCAATGTAAAAATTGTTCAAGAAAATTTGCTCCTTCAAAAACAAGAAAAATTTGAGTCAAAAGTTGTCTTCAATCCCAAGGCAATTTTTTCTCAAATAAAATGGTTTTGTGGCAATTTTTTTTTAAGTGCGGAAGCCCGCTTCAATACAAAGACGAGAGGGGATCGATCGCTTGATGAAAAGAGAGTGCAAGTTGTCTGAGGCGTCTTTAAACTTTCACTGAATTTATAGTGACCTCGGTCGTGACCCTTTCCTCCGCATTCTCTCCAAGGTGTTATTCAATGTTCTTCCTCATCCTTGATCCTCTTCGTTTATAAAGCTCGCACCGCCCCTTCTCTCTTTCCCCCCTCGTCCATGTTTCTCCGGTGCTCAACTGGTCTTGAAATTCGTTCATTTTTGTGCGTTTTTCTCATCCTCCAGCCGTGAAGAAGGCCGACGATTATGTTGGCAGTGCCACATACCCGTAACAACACTGCCGTGCTAAGGAAAAACACCGTATGTACATTCGAAAGTTGCCACGTTTCCTCTGCTGAAATGTTCATTTGCGAGGACAGTTATGAATATTTTTCCTTGGCATTTTCAGGAACTTTAGGTAGAATTGCGAACAAAAATATCTGAAAAATTAGAAGGAAAATATTCGTAAGTTTACCAGGAAATTTGTGTTTTATCAAAGGAAATTTGGCAACGCCTGAAGGTTCATACGGAGTTTTTCCTTCGCACGGCAGAAACAGCACGTTGGAAGCATCGCATTAAGAGTTTTTGGCAAATCGTACGTCAATGCTGGAGTCTATTGGCTCATTGGCTCCCTTTATAGAGAGAGTTTGAGGCAACGCGGCTCATGGATGTTACAAACGGGAAACGTTTTTCGTAATCTTTGATCAACTCATTCCCGAATTCCTACGTCCATTCCCTCTCTCATTCCGTTTGTTCCTTGCCGTGCCCCTACTTCTCCGGTCCATCCCACTTTACAATATTTGCAATTGGTGAAAATGTAATCTTTATTCCCGTTTGTGACACTGTGGAGGCCTAAAATACGGGAACCAATCAGAAATGGATTCGTATTGTCTTTACTCTCAGTACAAATCATTTGCTTAACTTCATTATTTTTTTTAAAAAAATCAGCGTGGGAGCCCATTGCTGAAGGGGGTCAGGGAGACGTTAACCATTTACCGTCTTAATCTGACGTCCTGACTCAGCTGATTCTACGACGGTGAGTTCGGCGATCGACATGACTAATTTATTACGCGCTCCAGCCAATCGACCCACCGCTCATCGCGACGCCGAATCAGCGTCTAGATCACATATTATGCATCAGTGATCCAATCGGTGATTCAATCATGTCTGCCGATGCCACCTGACGTCATCGACGTTAAAATCCTGTAAAGTTAATGCCCGCCCCGGCGGAACTTAACGGTGCGATAATAATACTCGCTGCGTCGCGTAAGAAATTAAAAGTGCTGAAGAGAAACGCCATATCGATGGCTGAAGTCGAAAAAATGTCTGCCGCCGATTGCAAAGTTCCAATTCTCTTCTCAAGTTAAATTTTTTCAAAAGAGTACCGCCGAAAAATTTATTCTGGAAATTTTAGTTAATTTCCGTTTGAAAAAATAAACCATAATCTTGCGAAACGTTGCAATTAAGAAATGCATTTTTTTTCCATCAGCAACTTAATGGTGAACTTCGGACGTCGCAAAATTCCTTGCAATGAACTTTTTTCCTCAGAATTTTTTAGAGTCTATAGTTCGTAATAATAATGACGAGAACGAAAATAATGCTGACGAATAAATGAAAAAAAAAAAATAATAAAAATAACCGTAGGAAGCCAAGGAATACACACGGATTACTCACTTCACTCCTCACTAGCTCACTGCGTACCTCATTCTGTCGAGTTAGCCTTCAATAAGCTAGAAGACAATTTGAGCGGCTTCAGAACACGAATAGTTGCGCGCAGTAGTTATGTCACTTAAGCTCAATCCATCCACGCAATAAACACACGTTGATTATTCTCCTCGCTGCAAGCAGAGGCGGATCCAGCAAGTTGGCAACATAGCTTTCTCTCCATTTAAACTTATGGAAATGAATCGATTCATTCCCATAAGTTTAAATGGAGAGAAAGCTATGTTGCCAACTTGCTGGATCTGCCACTATTTACGTATCTCTCATCCTGCCGAGTTCGTCTTCAATGAGCGTGATGGCACTTTGAGCGGCTTAGGAGCACAATTAGTTGCACACAGTAGTTTCGTCAATCTCGCTCGGTCGAAGCGAAGGACATAGGGTTGATTAGTCAAATCATAGTAGTCTATTGGTCGGACGAGAAAAAACACTGAAAATATGGCCCGAAACTGTATGTAACAGAGTGGAGAAAGTGGTGCTAGGTCTACACCATTTCGCGGGGAAAACAAAGCCGAGAAGTTTTTAAAAATTACAATTGGATCAAATAATTAGAATCATAAGGGTTAAAATTTCTTGACTCTAATTGGAATTTTTGGAAACTTCTCGGCTTTGCATTCCCCGCGAAATGTAGACCCGGCACCTTTTCTCCACCTCTATTAATCAGATTAGTCTATTTTCTCTTTGTCTTCTATGTCGATAGCTTTTTCGGTCCATTGCAATAATCAGCCCACTGACCGATTGAATCATCTCCAGACTTCGACTAGGGACTATCAAAAAGCACCTTGAAAAGAACCAGGGGAAGATCCGCGAACCTTCGAACGGAAACGACACGATGGTTGCATCATTGGGGCAATCGGATTTCTCCTGCACGATTGACGACCATCTCGACAGGG
Source organism: Bemisia tabaci (assembly GCF_001854935.1). Taxonomy (NCBI): domain Eukaryota; kingdom Metazoa; phylum Arthropoda; class Insecta; order Hemiptera; family Aleyrodidae; genus Bemisia; species Bemisia tabaci. Next base: position 146,672 of record NW_017551372.1, on the reverse strand, counting down.
GGCAGGGGGCAGTGGACTTTGGCGCGGGTTGGCATGCGGAGGGGGGAGGGGGGGACCAGTTATTATGGCATCGCGGACTTGGAAGTTGGCGGCTTATTGCGGCCTCACGGGGACGCAGAAGAACGCAGGATTCCTCGACGGACCAATGATGCTGCGCTGGACCACTGTCATTGTCTCCACGCCCAGTCCGGAAGTTGGACACAAGCCACCTGCTCTGCCGTGCTTTGGAAAAATGACGTATGAGCCTTCAGGCATTGCCAAATCTCCTTCGATAAAATACGAATTTTATGGGAGACTTGTGGACATATTTCCCCCAATTTTTCAGAGAGTGTCATTCGCAATTTGATCGACAGTATCTGACATATTTAAGGAAAAATATTTACGAATTTCTTTAAAAAACAATATTTTACGGGAGGAAATTTGGCAACATGAATAACGACATTTGAGCACTTCAACTTCTGCTTGATTTGTGTTGAAAATACTTGTTCATAACCTCGTATGGGAGTTTATTTCCGAATTTTACATTGCGTCACGCAAGGTTTTGAAGAAAAACCACCTGACGTTCTTTTATTGTTCGGATCTTCAGATCTTGTCTGCAGGTGACCTTATTTTGGGGTGGACTATGTCGAATATTGCGTAGCATCTTAGTGCGCACGGGTTAGATGGAACGACTCCTCTTAGGGAATGTTCACCTGCACCGTAGTATCGTTTTTGAAGCGGGAAGCTTAAATCAATGTATGTTTCTCACGCAGATTTTGAAGGCGGGAGTGTATTCCAGACTTTTCCGATGCGCTCATCGTGATTTATGAGTCAGTTTCTGTTAGTAGAAACTGTTATTTTTTGCTCTAGCTGAAGTTTCCCCCAGGCCCATTCAAGTAAATTAAATGCACGAGCTTTTCATGGCGTTACGCGAATCGAGCTCGAGAACTTTAAAAGCTAATAACTCCGTTCCTACAAGACTTTGAGGTTTTAAAGGTTGTTTCGTCGGTTTCTTCATGAAATTTTCTTCTGAAAGCACCCCTCAAAATGTAACATGGGACAAAATAAACATCAAACTTTGGAGTTTTAATCAAAAATTTCATTCCGACCTCTCGGATTGACTCGATCCACTGCGTGCGGCGACTGGCGTGGCGATGTTGACGCAATGCCGCCGAGGAAACTCTCCGAGTCTTCGGCCGCGGATCTGGAGTCTGTGTCAAGGTTCTCGGAAAAGTGGCCTCAAAATCACGTCAGAAATGATTTTAATCCGCTGCCGTGGGGAAATCAACACCCGCCTGCTTCAGTGATTTTGTTGCATTCCGTAGCTACGGCTCATGTATGGTCAATGATGGAGCTCTCTTGCATGCCACGGATATTTGAGATGTTAACATAGATGTAAAATTAGGTAAGGTATCACTGGTCCACTCTCTGAAAAGATGGAACTTAGGAAAGTCGGGGGCTCTGGCTCGATCCCTCCATAATATGTGAGGGATTTTGTTAAATAAGTTCATTAATCGCTTCTTTGGTCAGAATAGCTTAAAATTACTAGTGAGGCCACTCGATTATTTCAAATTATTCCTGGAAGGTCCATGAACTCCTTCTTTTTGACTTCCGGAATAGCTTAAAATTACTCGTGAGGACACTCATTTTTTTAAAATTATTCCTAGAAGGCCCGTAAACTCCTCCTTTTGGAGTTGACAAAGTCCCTCCGCAACCCATCCCCCGCCCTTGAAGCTAAGGAAATCTTTCAGATCTCATTGATGGAGTGCTTCTCTATGCCCCCCAGACCCCATTGATAAGGAGCTTTTCTGTCGTTTAACTTTTACTTTCGGGAATTCAAAACTTCCCATTGGACAACTATAAGGAAGCTAAAGCCCTGCAGCACCCATTTTTTGGCTGCTGACCTACCTGCTAGATAGATGATGAGCTACGGGTGGCGCAATGAACCAAACAAGTTCGCCAATCTTTGCGAAACGAAGAACCCGACACATTGTTCAGCATCCACGTAATAGGTAAGTCAACAGTTGAATGTTGGAGTCCCGAAAGTAAAAGCTTCTTCCATTGCCAGGATAGCAATAGAGGGTCTTTCTTTGTCCCTGCTCTTCTTAGCACAGATAGGGAGCGGATGCATTAGCAACCAATAAAGCCATTAGCCAATGTTTATAAACGTCGGGGAATCAGCAAAAAAACGTCTGCCAATGGTGCGCGATGGACGTAGTCTATTTTCGTTGGACAGTTGTTGCATTGAAAAACGCACCTAGGAGCGAGCCGGTGCCGTCATCGATGCAGACCGTTGCGCCACCGATGATGACGACGACGACGCGACCGGCGCGGCGGACACCGTCCACATCCGTGCTCATCGCAGCTGATCCGGTCTATCTCCGCTTCGCTTTCATTCTCCCTCTCCCCCTTCCTCTGACAATGAACTTTTACTCACGGCGGCGCGCGCAACAAACCTGTTCTGACGGCATCGTTGCCGAGGCTTCCTAAAGCCCATGCAAAATCCGCGATTTTTTAACGTCGTTTCAAGCAACGTGGAATCACTGACGTTCTGAAGTTCGAACGATCGCTGATTTTAAAAACACCTGAACAGAACACTCAACATGGATCTCAAGTTAAAAAAAAAAGTCGTTTTTTGTTCGGAGGCAACACTCGCAACATGTTGTGAAAACAAGCAATAATCGCATTTTGTTCGAATTTGTTTTGTGTTGTGGGGGCGGAGCTTATTTTCACGCACAAAATTTGGGAACCCCTGAAGCAACATTGTTGTACAACAACTGCAACGTGCTCAAAGCAAGTCGTTTTTATGTTGTTCAAGAAAGCAACGCTGTTTTCTATCCTAAAATTGGGAGTTGCGCTCTCATTGGTTGTTCAGAATCGTGTAAAAAAAAACCAAGAAAAAAACGGAAACATTTTGTTGTTTCTAACACAAAACGTCTAAGGTCTTTATGGGATCTTTATCTGTACGTAAGCATTTCCCGATGAGAGTATTAAAGGTGGTCTGCGTTGCGTGTAGAGAGATTTAAACTCAACTATCCGAAACGTGCTGTTGCGTTTGAAAATGCGTCGATTTTACCGGAAGACCGTTTTTCTAAATTCCACGAAAAATGAGAAACGGGGGAAATGAATCGGGTATGCGCGGAGTGTAATGCTTAGGCGTGATTAGTCAATTTGTGGTAGGCAAAAGTTTCTCGGAAGAAATCGAAAACATGATGAGGATGATAAGTCGCTATTCCTTGTGCCTGCGGTATGGCTTCGTTTCAGACCTAGGAAAGGAGTGGAGGTGTCAGTGATAACTAACAATAAGCGTCGAACACGCAATTTATGTCGAACGAGGTTATTTTTATTGTCGGGTTGCATCGACCAACTTGCGCCGGATGCGGCAAGCTGTGCATCGTGAAGAATCATTGTGTTGGATTTTGATTCATTCACAGATCTACCAGGTCGCAGTTGTCGCTTCGTGATACAGAGTTGAAACCAAGATTTGGGTTGGCTACTGGCCACAGAGATTTGGATTTAAAATTCAATGGCATTCCTATTCCCCGAGCTTGCAGCTATTCTAGGATTGCAAAAATAATTTGGAGATTTTCTGATCCGGCTTGGAGACAATCAATCCAGAAAAAAAAAATCCGATAAGTGACAAAATTTAAAAAAGTCAACATAAATTAAAAAAGTTCTGCAAAGAGGTACCCCGATGATGGGTTTGCACTCTTGAGTCGACGATGAAATAATTTTTAGCCACAACGATAGATTTCATTACTGCATACTTGTCACCCATCTTGAAGAAGAAAAAATATTTTGAGACAATAATCCTCTTTCTTGTGATGTCACTCAATCACACGTGACAATATTAAAATCGTTGTGGAAACCGATAAATAGGACCAAAGGAGAAAACAAAACCAAACAGAAGGAGAAAAAATAAAGGACACAATTAATCTTTCTGATGATAATTCATTTACCTTGGTGCAAATTTTGGATTTTTTTTTAAAGTTAGGGTCGGCCCTCGTTAAAGACTATGCTTAAAAGCGTTTATTACAAAATCGAAAAACTTCCCAATCTCAAACAATTTTGAAAGATAGGCTATTCTTCAATGCGACGACCTTTTCTTCCCACTCTCCTGGTAATTGATGGGTTTTATCGGTCGAGATCATTCGATAAAGATCTAACAATCAGGCATGAAAATAAAATCAATCCACAGGTCAGTTTCGCATTCGCTAGGGCATGCATAACGTAGCGGAGGAAAACTAGACTAACCAGACCCGAAAACTGAGATTATGCAGCAACTGATATACTGCAGTCATCGATATTATGCAGTTACTGACATTATGTAGTTACTTTTAGGCGGAGAGCCGTTATTGAATAACCTGGCACAGCCTCCATCGCTTTATATCATTCGACTCGTGATGAGTTGGTGACTCCAGCGGTCAAGCTCCATGTTAGTTATGCTTCAGCCACGGGAAGAGGAAAAAAAAACTTTTCGATAAGTATGCTCGATCCAGTTGAGAAGCTACGCAAGGACCTCGTACTCTTGACTTTGGTTGATGTGTGGTCTTTGAGAGACCCTTTTAAGCTATGCACGAAATTACTACGATCGAAGTTTGAATGACAACTTTTTGATTGGTTAGAAATTTAAAGGCATGAGAGTCTGGTGGTAATCGATCTATGTATGTATGTATAAAGCCACTTTTATACTTTATAAATTTTATACATTTTTGATTGGTTAGAAATTAAAGGCAAGAGAGTCTAATGGTAATCGATTTATTACAAGATGAAATTGGTTAAAAACTTGGGTTCATACTGGAATTTTTGAAGATCATGGATTAGATGGTATATAGAGAAAAAAAAAAATAGTTTCCTTCTGCAGGAGGAGAAGTAAACCTAAAAACTTTGACACTGGGCCACCAGACAAGTCTATTAAAAGAGTCACTAGTTTTCTCTTCAAAATTTTACGTAGACAACAATTTACACAGCGAGATGTTCGGAAATCAACCCCTGAGCGAGATAGTAACGAGCACTTTCTACAAACATCAAATGGAAGTTACAATAACAAAATGACAACATTCGAACTTTTGCCATTAAAAAAATATAAATTATGACCGCTTACGTCTTGTAAAGGAGTTGATTTCTGGACTTCCCTTTTTGTTCTTCATTTTCCTCGTGAAATTGTGAAGAAATGATATTGCGTTATTGTGCTTTAATTTATACCTTACTTAGTGGCCCATGGTGTAAAATTGGGCTCCATTTTTTGAAAAATAACTTTTTCTGGCAACTCGCCAATTAAATTCAATCCGAATCAGTTTGGTGAGTCGCTAGAACAAGTTTACTTTAAAAAATTTTAGGGTAAGTATGCAATGAATGTTACATAATAGTGTTATCATAAAATTAGATTAAGTTTTGCAATAAGGAGCTAAATTCTGGTTCAATTTAGAACAACGTTTATACCATTAGTATCCTTATGCACATGATTGTTTATACGGATGGGCCTGAAATTGTAGTTCCTTATAGCAAAATGTAGTCCGACTCATCGGGCGGCTCTACCTCCGAATTTTTTTGAGAATAACATTTGGAACTATCTTTGTTAATATTGCAAAGATTTTCTCTTCCCGAAAAAAAATCATCTTGACCCGGAACAATCGCAATCTAATTTCCACGCGTGCCTCGCGACGATGGAAATCGTGCCTCGGTGGTCCTGGTCCTGCTTAAAAAAATTCCATTTGGTACATTCATAAGGCTAAGACAGACATTACCACGGTATACGTAAAAAAAAATTTGGCTCGATACTACACACGAGGGATAATATTCACTGAGAGAGAACTTTGATATTTACTTATTACATTTTGATAAACTTGCATGACTTACGGAAAGCCTTGGGCTCAAGTTACATCACATTTCTGTGAAACGGAAAGAGAAGCTAGAAAAGATGCGAAGACTCACCTGTAACAGAATGAAACACAAAATATTAATTTGTTTTGCTTTCGGAGATAAATTTGACGGAAAATATCGACGAAAATTATTAAAATATACTCTCACCAAAGATCACTTTGGAAGTCACACTTGGTCCATGAAAACTTTCTTCTCATTTGACGTCTTAATCTCGATGGGGAGGGAGATCAAAGCTATTTCATTAAAAATTCATAAGTTTAGCGCCCCCCCCCCCCCCGTTTCCCTAAGAAACTAAGAAGTGTATCTAATGAGTCTGCAGAGTTCATTCTGTTGAATGACACGTTATTCCGTTCATGATCCGTTACTTCACATGGACCTTACATTGATTTTAATAACCGACAACACTCGTATTAGCGTATTTGTATATGGACAATCCGTGAGGAGCAAACTTGGGGCTTGAATTCTACTTCGCAGCTCAAGTAGCTCCGCATAATGACATATTTTTGACAAATATATATTTTTCAAAAAAAAATTCTAGAGATTCTTGCTACTTTAAATTAAAAAGCAAATTAAAGTTGGACCCGTACTGCCTAAAAATGATAAAGTTTCGCTGTTTGACCGTCTCTTGATTTTGATTTAACATAAAAATGAAAATTAAAAAAAATCTGTACTACGGAACCCGGTCTTAGACTTGGACTAAATGTAAGCTCCCTGCATCAATTTTACTCTTCCTTGAGTTCGCAAAGTAACCTTCACTATCGTTACACAACTTTCATTCACGTCCGGGGCCTGAATGCCGCGAGTTTGGTCCTTAAAAGCTCTGAACTCAACTTAAAAATCTTTTGAAAAAATCAGATTTCACCTGTCTGCAGGTTGAGCTTTTTTACGGCAAGCCAGACCTCCTCGTGGATTTGCAGCGGTGCAACCCACAAACCAGCGATCAAATTGCAGAGAGACGCTTCAAAGAAACAAAATGAAGTTCGCTATCGACAATAGATATGAATTCAAAGTACCACGTTACATGTTCCCTTTTCATTCGGAAATCAACTCCTGAGCAATATATTAACATGTACACTTGACACTAATTTGATAAAACACAAATTATACAAATGTATAGACTTTGTGTTTTATGTTATAGTCTTTGTGTTTTCGTTATTGGACTAATTTTAACTAGCAATACTCACACTTTCTCTAGGAGTAGGTAGAGTACCTATATAGCGAGAGTATGGACAGATCGCTTCATGGAGGGCTTAGGGCCCAAAAATGCAGCCACCCTTCTAACCAACTTCTAACGCACAAAATTTCACTGCCAGTCTGCAGATTCCAATTCTAACCAAGATGGTTAAGAATGTACATAAATGAGCGTTCTTCCACAAAAATTAGTAAATTTATGCAAAAACTAAGTTAAATACGTGCTTTATAAACGATGGTTCGTATAATAATTGTACTAGTAAATCGATCTGGATAATTGAAATTCATATAGGTTGGCTGCATTTCTGGGCCCTATTTTTATTCGCAGAGGCATCGGTGAAAGCCTGATGGATTTTCGGAGTTTCACAATTCACATCTGTCTATACTCTCGCTATACAGGTACTCTAGGAGTAGGTAGGAGCTCACCAACGTGAGATACTCATATTCCACGTGTTTTGAAGAAAAGACAATGACAAAGGGTTTTAATTCGTGGCAGGAAAACTTTAATATTTTGAGGCGCTTCTTTAACGTTCTGCTTCTATTTTCCTCCGTAATCTATGAGAATACGTAACCGGTGAATATCTCATGTCAACCGTATTTACCGAATTACATAAACTCATTTTCGGCTTAAAATCCACGTGCCCATTTCTCAGGCTGCGCCATTCATTTTCGCGCCCATCAAGATCGGCGAATCTTAACTGCAGAGCATTAGCGGTGAGGAAATGAACAAATTCGGAGGTTTTAAACAGACAGTTCTTGCCCGAGAAAGGCGACGCGATTAAAATCGGTCGCGGTGTGCGAAAAAACCGGCAAATGACCGATTGTCGGATGAAAGCGCCGCGTTCTCTCCGGGCGCCTTTTTCAGCGACGCAACGTGTCTTCCGGAAAGAGACTTCGCTTCTCGCTTTCGCAAAAAGCGCGTTTAAGCCGCATTTATGGCCGTCGGTTTTGAAGGCTCACTTGCAGATAGAACTGTCGTAAGCCCATGCATAGCTGGGCTCCATTCCTCCCTTAGAAAAGTTGTGATTGCATGGGCCGAGTTCAAGAAAAACGCACCGAGTCGCATTTTGGAAAAAAAACGGTTTGGGAGTAGTTTTGAACTTGTACATTTTCTCCTATCAAAAACATTCGAAGACGAGAAAAAATATTTTAGAAGTCCTTAAACATTGAAACTTAAGAAAGTATATAACTTCCGACCTCGATTTCTGGGTTCGGGCCTGATGCGACCTGTTGCGTTTCTGTTGCACATGGTCCGGATCAAAGGGGTGGCGTGCTTTATGCGGTATATCGATTGATGTGTCATTTAAACCCATAGAAAAGGATTGATAAACATGGTGTTCGCTACGAACACCTTCATAATAGATTATTTATCATAGCTTAATGGGGAAATATTAATAATCGATCATTCACACTTGCTCCACTGGTTCGGATTTAGTCGCCCGTTTCCAGTAAATATTCGTGAAGGATTGAGACCCTTCGCTCCGCCCCAAAATAATTGGTTCTAGCTTCGTTCATGCGTAGGACTCTAAAATTGACTACTGGCTAGTTTAAGAATTTAATTGTTGCAATGAATGTATCCTTGTCAAATTTTTACACTGCAAAAATTGAACAACTCGCAAGACTGTAGAAAATCACCGCAGGGATAGGAAATTAAGGAGTGTAAAACTGAAACATTAAATTCTAACTTCCCGCTTCTGAAAAACAGAAATTCACGAACGTCAATCTGGCCATTGAAAATTAATAGTTAGGCAAAAGACTAATTTTTCGTCTCATAAAAAGTTTCTTTCTTCTTTGGTGCGCGGGACAAGGGCAATGTATGAGAAAGATTCAATGTAATGACAAAGATTTTTCTACCATGAAGTAAAATAACTTCGGCCCTTATAACTTTAGTATAGTTAGGTATTTTAACGAGGAAGGAATATTGAATTCGGAAAGAGAAAAAGCGCTAATTTTTCACTGGCGAGTCGTTCAAAAATCATAAAAATTTTGAGCGCAATGGTGTATGCCAAATTTTGAAAATTTTCCTAAAGGATTACGTAATGTTTTTTTTCCCAGAGAGAAGTTTTTCTTTGAGTAAGGCTGCAGTACTTGGCACCTGATTGTCCCCCTTACGGCACCTGATTGTCCCCCTCACGGCACCTGATTGTCCCCCTTACGGCACCTGATTGTCCCCATTACGACACCTGTTGTCCCCCTTACAGCACCTCTTGACCCCCTCCCCAGTCGATCCCCCTGCATTTAATAATGGACGACCCCTAATAAGCTGGGCACGACTGAGGTTTGGCAACAAGACCTCATTGAGAACGTAAGAACATGGGATGATGAGGCATGATGAGTTAGAATGGCACTCGCAAGTAAGTGGTTACTCGCTCTTGTGGGAATGTGCTCGATGAGTCGGTGAGCCCGAACTTTCATTCATTAGCCGCATTCGTCTGTTATGCCCTCGGCCTCACTTTGTTTCGCCTCTTTAACACATCATCGAGCATAATCAAACTTTAACGACTGCTTAGTGCTTACCACTTGTTGGGCGTGTCTATTAACTAGCTTACACCGTGCGGTCGCACAATCCCGAATCCTCACGCTGTGTGCATGATCCTGCTCTTCGGAGCTTGTTAAGACGGGGAGCAACAGGGTTGCCATGATGGGGAAGAACCAGGGCTGGGCGTTTTTAGAAGGATCATTCGGATCAGTGCTTCTATTTCCCGGAACTAGTGCCGAATTCTGGAACTTTTGAAATTTTCCTGACTTTGTCCCGGAACTTTTGAAATTCCTGAGATGTTCTGGATCTTTTGCAGTATCCGGAACTTGGTAAAAATATAAACAGAATCCCGGAATTTTTGACGGTCATTGAGTGGGAGAAATTGGAACAAAAAAATTCCGAATCCCGGAACTTTTGCCGGGCATGGAATGGGAGCACTGATTCGGATCTACATATAGCAAACAATTTTAGGAAATGAAAAATTCGTAAAAATAATCAAGACTTGCTCCCTTTCTTTGGGCGAACTAAAAATAGAACAGTCGATGACGTAAGGTATTTCCAGGCAGCCTCTGAACCTAAAGGAGAAGGCAAAACTTACAAGCTCGGTAAGGTACGGCGCACAGTGGAGCGACACAACGGACGAGGTCGGATACTGCGTGGAAACTTTAAAAGTTTATATTTTCGTTAATACGAAACAGAGAAGTTTAAGAGTGGTTCCATTAGTCTTAAGGTAATAGAGGAAATAAAGTGTTGCCAACTTTCAAGAATCGCCACTGGCCACGAAGTACAATACCAACAGCAACATTCGGGATGGGTAATGAATTCTGACCGCGATAAAAATTTTCCGATTTTTCCTTGACTTTTCCCGCCTTTCGCAGGTTTTCCTCAGCTTTGCAACCCTTATTGCATCGATTAATAATGTTGAAACAACTTTCAGGGTGTTCACGATTTCTATTTTGATTTTGGGAGCGTACAGAGCAACGATTCTTCCCTGGCGACCCGGCCTGCATCCTGTAGGGATGTTCCGATTATTGATTGATCGGTACCTTCCGAATACAAATTAGTGATCAAACACTTTGACTTCAGTCACTAGTAACGGCAATGAAAATTATTCGACCTCATCAAAAAAAAAAATAAAAAATTTCAAAAAATGAAGCATTCAAACAAAAATTTGAAAAATTCTGTTCCACTTAAGCTGACAATTATTTATTCATCCAATTAATAATAAATTAATCGATCGGTGAATTTCGATTGATCGACAAAACTTATCGTCAAAATTGGGCGGGATACCGACAAAAATTAATCGAAAAGCTTAATAATCGTGCGTTCTGCTACTCAACGATGACACCTGATGAAACCAACGAAACTACCCAATAGCACGCCGATTAAAATTAATTGCGAGGGGAAAGGAGGCAAGTGTGATATGTCGCCAGGTGAGATTTTATCGGCGAAAAACGCGAGCGGACGACTGGGCATTCACGGCGCGAGACATAATTGAGCGATTCACGGTGAATAATTGAGCAAATTAAAACAACAAGTTGAGACTCAAGAGCGACGCGGTGCCGGCCGGGATTGTGGGGAAAGGCTGGGGAATCATTAATTTAATTCGCGGTCATTCTCCGCGGTTGAGTGCGCTCTCGCGTAAGCTCTGATTATCCGCGACGACGCGCCTCTCGGGTTTCGGGGACAATTTTAAAATATGCGCTGCCGCGAGTAAAAGCCCTCAATATCTGGTCAGAACAAAATATTATGAAAATATTTTGAAAATATTGCAAATGTTCACGGAAAAAAATTGATTATTGATTCAACAATTAAATTGTTAAAAAACCTGTCCGACATATTTCTAATGTACATTTTACAATATTGCAAAGCTAATTCAACCACGGGGTTGGTTAAAATAGCATATTTTTTATTGTAAAATCTACATTGAAACATGTCGGGTACTTTTTTGAACTACAAAATTGTTAAATCAGCAATTTAATCTTATCCGTGTTTAATACTAAATATTGATGAAGAATCATTCACGGTGCTTTTATTAGATTTCTAGAGTCCCTGACTTTTCAGGGATTTTGGACGTAGAATTGGTAAATATGGTAAAATAGGACGTAGAAACCAATTGGTTTTTATTTGCATGGGAAGGCTGAAATTTTTAATGGAATTTTTTTTCGCGGAATATTTTAAGCACGGACTCTTAAAATGTAGAAACATGTAGTTTTCCAAAAAAAAGTTCTAGGTTTCGCGGTAGGCAAAATACCCAGACTTTTCTGAGATTTCTTTGACCTTTCAAAAAAGAAACCCAACGTTTAAAAAATCTGTCGGCACGAGTTTTCGCAAAATTTTAAAGTTAGAAATGAAAGTAGTGTTTGTCATACTTTCAAAATCAACAGATATTTTTGAGGGGAAAACCTGAAAATGTTTAAAAATATTCTAGAGAATAGGAAATGGCAGGGGAGGGGGGACGTGTATAAGTATCCAAAAATTATTGAAGCTACGCGAATTTGTGAAAAATAACATTCGAAATCGCCTCTTTTGGTATTCAACCGTCTCTTTTCTCTAAAAAAATTCTGTTCCTTTCTCGTGACCATGAACAGAACCATCTGAATGAGGTAGTCCAAAACAATTCCACTGTTGTGAGGTTCAGAAGTGTTCACGGAATCCGTTCGTGAAATCATAAGATGTTTCTTCAAAAATGTGGAAAAAAAGAATTATTGTGGTAAAACGTATGGCGACGTTATCACAGGTCTTGCTGAAAGCACAATGAAATTTGTAAACCAAGAATGAACGTAAATACCGACAGATTAATCAAAAATCACTGCAACTAAGGATGGTGGGTGGGTGCTGCAAATGTATTGCGAGTGTATGGGTAGTGAAAACATGACTCAGAACAAATGTTATGGGATTTAAATTCTATAATGCTACACATTAAGATTTCTTGTTGACGTTAATTCGTTTTTAATGTAAAGAAAAAAAATGAAACAAATTAAAAAATTCAGTTCAAATACAAAAGCGTAAGTGTGATTATTGGGAACAAAAAAATAATTGTGATCGATGTCTAAGTTATATTTCTTGGAATTAAAAAACTCAACCCCGAGGAATTTTTTTTTTTTTTTTTTTTAAATCAGAGCATTTTGTATAAATTTAAAAATAGGTCTTCTAATAATTCTTTCAATGAAGCTTAGTATACCTACTTTGAGGCTTGGCTCGCAACAAAGCCTCAGATCAGCCCGAAGTTTTTTGGACAATTTTACCCGAAATTCCGACTTTAAAGAGAGTTTTTTGCAAGCTGCTTCGTTTCTATTACAAATGATCCATTTAGTACTTAGCACGATACGTGACACTTTTCTGAAAAGATCCATCCTGATCAAGCTTTCAAGGCGATGATGATAACATGACAGTATTCCCGTACAGCGACACTTTGCATTTTTTAAAAAAAAATGGGAGAGAAACATCATTGAATGTGAATTTTAGGATACACGTATAACAAGTATTTTCACCGAAATCAATAACATTTTATCCTCAATTTTCTTTCTACTCTAACTGGATGTATATTTTTCTTTCTACAGTACGCACGTTTACTTAAAAATGACGGTGATAAATTACTCACAATCATTTTTTGGGATGGTCCGATCTTCCTTTTTATCGCGAGTTATCCAGTGACAGCCAAGCACATTCCTTACTCAAAACACTCCGTTAACACTCAAACTTTCGAGTCAATTGAACCGAAAGCACAACACAAGTCTATTTTCACACGACTAATCAATTATACCGAGAAGCGATTAAAATTAAATGGAATATAAACGAAAGGTGACGCGTTGCGGTTGTAATAACGCTTGTAAAATGTAACAAATTGAAAATTGGAATCCCCAAATTGGAGGGGCACAAAAGGCTCGGACTTTTAACTTTCATGCAACGCGGCAGGCAACACCATCTTCCGAAATCAGAAATTATGTTTTAATTTTATTGTAAACAATTTTTTTTTAATTTTTAAAAGATTTTAATTCGTGTTCTACGCGCCTACATTTTCCTTTCCACACCCATTAAGAAGAAAGGAGGAATATAAACCGAGAATTTGACTAATTACACGGACGGGTCCCAAGCGATTATACACGTGGGTGCGCGCGTCGTAGCGTGTTTTGACTGTCGAAGAGCCACGGGTATTGACCACTGGGCACGGGGTACCCCCAAGGGGCGTGGGGGGGGGGGGGGGGNGGGGGGGGGGGGGGGGGGGGGGGGGGGGGGGGGGGGGGGGGGGGGGGGGGGGGGGGTGCTGGGTGGGTGCAAGTATAGTAAGTGAGAGAGAAAGTGGTTGCGCGGTTGTGGTCGTGGGTTCGGGAAGGAGTTAACCCGCGAGACTCCAGATTCAAGTGTGAAGAGCGAAGGCTGCCGCGGTTCCGGCGCACACGGCCCCTAAAATCTGCCGTGCCAAGGAAAAACGCCGTATGAGCCTTCAGACGTTGCCTTATTTCCTTCGATAAAATACGGATTTTCAAGGAAACCTGTGAGCATTTCCCCTTCAAATTTCCATAGAATTTTATTCAGTGTCAGATCTAAATTATCTAAAAGTTTTAGGTGGAAATATTCACAACTCTCTTCAAAAATGAACATTTTATTGGAGGAAATTTGGCAACTCTCGAATGTTCGTACGGCGTTTTTCCTCAGAACGGCAGAAGTGAGAGACTGAAGTTCTGAACTCGATCAACGAGTTGCCCGCGAGGACCTTTTTTAGCCTGATAATCCGTGAAAGATTGGGATCTCCGAAAAATGTCTACAGCATAGACGACAGGTGCCAGTGAGGACCTTTTTCGGTCCTGAAGTTTTGAGAATATATTGTATGATGAAGGTTTCATTCGGCGTCAAAAGTTAGGTTTTCTCCTAGGTTCACCACCAAAATAGCTCATTCCCAATACAAATACTACAATTTGACGATGAATACCAAAGTAGATCATTTTGATACAAAGGTATTCCTCACGATGTACTCATTAACACATTCAAGGTGAAAAAACAGGGAACCTTACGCTTATAATCAAATCGCAGCACATGGGAAGACATATTAGTTATTGGTAGGGGGAGGGGGGGGGTTCAAGAAAAGAATAAGTTTTACACTCCAGATGCTTTCCTTTATACTGCGATGAAACTCCAAAACTGCGCTATGCGAGGCCACTTGAGGAGGTGTACAGTATTATTATTTTTTTTTTTTTTTTGGTCGTCATTTTTTAGGGGGAGTTTTTTAGGATGGGCCGGGGTGGCTACCGCCACCTAGAATACGCGAGAGACTTTAACGAACGGGTAGGAAAAAAGCACCGCTGATTTTGGAATCGAGCAAGAGTGATTTTTCAACATTGACGGATTTTTACCTCTTTTATACTTTGATTTTTCTTAAATAATTACACTATTTGCTTTTGCGGTGTAAGATATTGAGGAAAATGGCAAACTATAAAAGAAACCAGTAGCGCTGTTAGGTCTTAAAATGAAAAGAAACATAATGATCTCAGTTAGCGTCGATGCGAAGAACACGAAACACATTTTATAATTCAGCATGGATGTAACTATTGGACTCGATGGATGTGCGTGTTGCATACGCATGGAAAAGAAGGCGTTTTGACTTGGGTGAAATTTTTTTCCTGAAGTTCCTATGAGGCGATAATGCCTAGTCATGCTAATTTTCGGTTTTCAATTCACGGTGAAAAAAATTGTTTACAGTATATTTTCTTGGATTGATACAAAATCCTCTTGGATTTAAAGAAAAAAATTTCAGGGAAAGGCAAACTTTTTTTAGATCAAGAAATTTTTTTTAGGGGAAGAGAGCTGTTTAATTCAAAGAGGTTTTTTCTTAATTCAAACGAATTATTTTGCATTTATAGGAAATTTAATTTTTCGTCGATGACAAAAATACATTTTCTTTTTTCTTTTTTTTAAAAAAAAAAATATAATATATGTAACACCTAATTTAAATTACACACATTTTCCACTCGACCGTGCTTTTTTTTTTTTTTTTTTTTTTTTTTTTTTTTTTTTTAAAAGGTTCCTTACCTACTTAACGAAAAGGAATGTTCTCATTCAAAGATGTTTATTCTAATTTTAATCCATGTTCTCAAGCAATTTTTGCAGCGCACGTCTGACGAGTCACCGACAAACGTCCACAGAGCGTCGGGACGTTACGGACGTTACGCTAGCACAACCCGGCGAACTCCTCCGCTCCGTTCCGCACCCGGTCTAAGAGCAGCAGGGGTCGGTCGACGACTCGTCGTGCCGCACAGTGGGAGCGAGCCAGCGGAGAAGGTCGGATATTCGGTGGAAACTTCAAAACCTAAAATCTTCGTTAATACGAAACGTAGCAGTCTGAAAATGACTCCATCGGTTTCCTCATAAAATGTTCTGAAAGAATCATCCCTAAAAATTCATAACATGACGAAACAAACATCAAAAATTGCCGTTTTAGTCGAAAATTGTACGTCCGACTCCACTGTGGGTCGCGCCGCGACGGCCGGAACGGGCAGCGCCGACGGCCGACACCGGCCGCGGCCAAACTTGGAGGGACGTAGGAAGTCCGACGTTCCAACTTCCGAAATAAAAAAGACATCTTGCTCACGTTGCATTCCACGTACTGACGTTCAGCCGCCGTATCTACATCAAACTGCAAACCAGCGAAAAAAACACCCGAGGGATCCACAACATTATTGTTCGGTCACACCATCATCGCATCATCATCACACTCACCAACAACATGTACACGTCAAAGGGAAATGATCCGATCGACGCTGTTTAGGCAGATATGTTTTTTTTGGAGACCAACATCCTGCAACGATCGCGACAGTTTCTATAATTTCTTCATTTTCCGATTCCCTGACTCCAAAGTTGTGGAATCCTTGACTTGGCCAGATCCTTCCCTGAACAACATTTCCGCTTAGATTGTTTTCCTTCCAATTACGCTGACTTCTCCTAAACGCTGATCGCAAAATTTCGTACATGCCTCTTCTTGTAAATTACCTTGAATTACCCCGACTTTTCTAGGTCGTTGTGAATTCCGTGACTTTTCAAGTTTTCCAGACCGCCAGGAACCTTGAAGATCTCATTGGCAATAACTGAATTGAACCACTTGCAACTGTCTAATAAGTCAAAAATCATGGATATCTACGGTACCTGTCGAAGGGGGGGGGGGATTCTCTGACTTTTTCAGGGTCTCTCCGATTAAAACTTTAATAAAAAAAAAACCCGGTGTCGATTCGATCGACATGAATCGCTCGAAAAACAAAAACGTGGACCGATCAACAGCCATAAATCTATCGACAACCCCGTGAATCGATCGACAAACCCATAAATAAATTAAGTCGCTGTCGATCGGTTCACGATATTGTTTTCCGATCGATTCATGTCGATCGAATCGACACCGGTTCACCGGTTTTCAGTCATTCTTCGATAGGTTCACGCTTTTGTACTTCGATTGCATCATGTCGATCGTATCCACATCCTCCTCCCAAAAAGCTTCTTCTTCGACTGGACTGGGGTCCACAAAATATGCCGATGCGGACAGCGAACCGTACTTCCGGGGGTCTGCGTCGTTCGAGAGGCGCCATATCTAGGTCGAGGCTCTATGGGCTCTACCAGACACGATGGACGTACGAATTCCAACAGTCACCGATGCTCATCTGTTGACGGTGGCACACGTCAAAACAACGAAGCTGCCATCTAATTTCGCGCGGAATCTCGCGTGTGACGAGGCGGCGATTTCTCTGCGCAGTTGAGTCGGGACAATAGTCATTCTTCGGGCGGCCGATTGGTACGTGATTGGTTCGATTCCTGACTTGCAGAGTGGTACGCGGTACACTACCCTACTACGACCACACACCGTTCTATTTCAGAGCTTCACTCTGTTCAATAACTGCTTGAATCAAGGACAATAAAGGACAAGGGGGGGGGGGGGGGCGTGTCTCTATTTTCCCTTCATAGGACTTTTCATTCAAAATTACAAGAACCGTAATATTTATCAATGGTACACTAATCAGCTTACAATTCGCAATTTCTGAGCTAAAACTTTAAAAAACAATTTTTAAAAAATCATTCAGCCGGTAGCTAATGGTCCGATCCAAATAAAAAAGGGAGGCAAGGCATTTTTCGGAGCGTTTCTCTATCATTGAGACAAAATTTGGCCTCAGATCCGATTTTCGTGATTAATAAAGTACATTAGGACAGAATCAATACACACCCACTTTCATATACAACTGAAGATCATCGATTTATCCACTAAACACCATCCGTCCACACTCCACAGTTTTATTTTAAAATCATCTGACGTACATCCTTTTCAAGGCAGATAAAGAATGATGGTCGCATCTTGTACCCTCTTGGCATCACACGGTATCGGGTATGTGGACCGGCCTCTGATCGCACGGCAAAACCCGAACCGTCCTCGTCACAAATATTCC
Source organism: Bemisia tabaci (assembly GCF_001854935.1). Taxonomy (NCBI): domain Eukaryota; kingdom Metazoa; phylum Arthropoda; class Insecta; order Hemiptera; family Aleyrodidae; genus Bemisia; species Bemisia tabaci. Next base: position 128,717 of record NW_017551372.1, on the reverse strand, counting down.
AGATGGCAGCCAAAATCGAAATGCGACTACCGTTCTATATCCACTTAGCACCCTCTGGATCTTACTAGTAGACGCTGCAACGACCAGTAAGGAAGGGGTATATAGGGGAAGAGTACATATAAACCACTCAGAGAACCTTCTCTCCTAACCCCCAAGGGGGTTGCGATCATCGATGACGAAGCTAATCGTGCGGGATCAGCACCGTCTGCCTCACGCTCAGAAGAGAGGGTCAACCTCGTCATCGTGGGTTGGGACTCTCCAAAATTGGAAAGTAAGAAGAACTATGCTACTACAGAAATAATCCTGTAAAGTATAGTCTTAAGTTCTGATCGGGATACTTCGCGGTAGCCATCTAAAGCGGATCGTCAACTGCCCGGGCGAGCTTGACACTGTGACTCACCAGCGCTCTCTGGCGGATAAACCGGGCAAAACAATCTTCTCGCCCTCTCCGCACAATGGACCAGACATTAAAATTTACGGAACAATCCTTCAAACATTTAAAAATTGACGTTTTGGAGGTTGGTGGTTAGGGTGGGCTGATAAAAAATATTCTCGGGAATAGTTATAGCATAGTAGCATAGTAGCATAGCTAGTAATAGCATATTCATTTCATGCTCCATTCGGAGCATCAGAATATTGAAAACTTGTGACTTGATTTGGGTGAATGCTCATCATTTTTACCCTGAAAAATATCCTCTCTAACCGCAAACTATTCCCGAGAATATTTTTTATCAGCCCACCCTAACCACCAACCTCCAAAACGTCAATTTTTAAATGTTTGAAGGATTGTTCCGTAATTTTTAATGTCTGGTCCATTGTGCGGAGAGGGCGAGAAGATTGTTTTGCCCGGTTTATCCGCCAGAGAGCGCTGGTGAGTCACAGTGTCAAGCTCGCCCGGGCAGTTGACGATCCGCTTTAGATGGCTACCGCGAAGTATCCCGATCAGAACTTAAGACTATACTTTACAGGATCATTTCTGTAGTAGCATAGATCTTCCTACTTTCCAATTTTGGAGAGTCCCAACCCACGATAATGAGGTTGACCCTCTCTTCTGAGCGTGAGGCAGACGGTGCTGATCCCGCACGATTAGCTTCGTCATCGATGATCGCAACCCCCTTGGGGGTTAGGAGAGAAGGTTCTCTGAGTGGTTTATATGTACTCTTCCCCTATATACCCCTTCCTTACTGGTCGTTGCAGCGTCTACTAGTAAGATCCAGAGGGTGCTAAGTGGATATAGAACGGTAGTCGCATTTCGATTTTGGCTGCCATCTGGAATATTTGTGACGTGAGGACGGTTCGGGTTTTGCCGTGCGATCAGAGGCCGGTCCACATACCCGATACCGTGTGATGCCAATATTGTACAAGATGCGACCATCATTCTTTATCTGCCTTGCGAAGAGTGTATCTACCTCCATACCGAAATTCCCTTTGTGTAAACTGCGCCAGGCAATTTTAGTCGCATTGATGGATATAATAATATTACTGCAAATCAGCGTCCTTACGTGAATATTTTCAAACCTCATCTTGTATCATACATCTGACTTACGGGATAATTTTAAGTTATATTTTCGATATTGATCATTAGAGCTTTTTACTCTCGTAATCATTGCTTCATTGATAAGCGTAGCTCAGCCACAGACTTAGCTATTTATCTCTACGAACTGCTCAGATAAACCTTGAAGACTGCGTGTAATTTTTAGGACGACAATAAAATCACTTACGGTTTGACAATAAATTAATAGACGCTGAACAAGAGATTTGGCTTACCTGTAACATAAAGAAAAAAACATCAAATTACAAAGTGAACAAAACGGCGAGTTGGCTTTAAGACACAGAAAGAGATCTGGATCTTTATGCTCGAAAATGTGTCTCCAAAAAACTTAGTTTATGGGATTTTGTAAAATTTTAACCTAAGGGCCCCCCAATGAGAAATTTTGGACCGTCGACTCTCCCTCAAGAAAAATTTCTGGCTACGCTATTGCACGGGTAGTGGGCATCATGGCGGCTTTATTTTCTAGGACTCAAATGAGTCCTGAAAAACAATCAATATTATCGTTGGAATAATTTTCTTCGGTCAATTAAACAATCATATCCCAACACCGCATTTCCTCCAATTACATGCCTGCTTGTTTCACCTAAAAGCGATTTTTTTAATGACCTGGTTACACGATCAAATTCCCGTCAAATTCCGATCAAAATCATGACCAAGATGGCGGTCGAGAGTTATCCAGATTGATGAGTAAAATTAATTAAAACAGCGTGTTGATTGAAATAAGCATGAAATAAGCACGGTTGTGTGGAAATCAGATGAAGGATGAGCCCCACAGCTGCATCATCTACCATCAAATTTTTGCAGGCCGCAGAAATTTGATGGTAGATGGTGCGCACCAGTCACCATTTGATCGGAATTTGACGGGAATTTGATCGTGTAACCAGGCTACAATGGAGTTAAATGGAGGAAAAACAGTAGTACCAACTTGCAAAATCGCCAATTGCTTTAGCTCGAAGATTTTTTCCACGTGTATTTCTCAAGCAGAGCAGATTCATCCGAAGCGAAAAGCGCGAGAATTTTTTGACGACCGAAATAATTTTAATGAGAGATTTTGCGAAAGAAGAGAAATTCCGAAATCTTCTTCTGGGTGAGTCTGAGCGGCGCGCGATTGTAGGTCGAGGTGCGGCATTGTTTCGCGTTGCCAAAGAGGCGCTTTGATTCTTCGGACGAAATATTTAAAAGGGGGGAAAAGTCAGCCGAGCCGTGCGTGCAGCGACGGTTTCCTATTGCATGACTCTCACAGGTCGTATCGACGGATCTTCGAGATGGAACAATAATGTCGGTCTACGGTTGCTTCATGAAGTTTAATTTTTTGCACCCGTCGTCGTCGGTTGATGAAAAAACGGACGTCATTTTGTATGCATCTTGCGCACCAAATTGATCCTTGAGTGAGAGGTGCTGAAATCAACGCAAGAGGGGGAGGATGATGATCCGCACCGATGAGTGTTGACCCTCGTGGAAGAGCGCATTATATGCTAAGCTGGGATATAACTGGACGGCATTTTGCAATGAGAATTTGCAGATGTCTCAAATTTGATAACTTTCAGGTCGAAGACAAAGTTACTAGAAAGAATGTGCACGAAAGTATACCTGGTTCCTAAATAATTGAACAATTCACAAATTAAAAAAATGGTTTTTTTTTGGATTTGCCTGAAATGAATCATGATGACGAATTTTTTAGCTCAGAGTCCGGAGATGACCTTCCTTTTCTTGATTAGCTCAATTTTCCCCAGGAAAATCCCTAGAAGTCGAGCTTCTCCAGAGGAAAGTCTAAATTCCCGAAAAATCTGAGCACGATGGAGGAAAACTACGCTCATTGTCAAATTCAGCAGCAGTCAAAATCACACATAATTACACAACCATAATTACCTAAATTGTAATCCTCCAATTAATATTTTATAGTTTTTTTTTTCGTTAAAATGGTTAAAATGAAGTTGTTAATTGACATGAACATAAAATTAATATTTTGGGCTCATTTTAAAAACAAGTGCAATTAATATTACTATACAGGCGAGTGTTGTACCTCCCTCGTTCACCGATCACCTGACTCCGCCCCTTGGCCATTTTTCGTGTCGTGGACTGAAGGAGCTCGAACAATGCTTCGGAAACATTTATTCTCAGCAGATTTTCTTTTTTAATTTCTGACCTCATATTTTATTTTTCCTTGAATCTCCTCAATTCAATTTCGTAACGGAAAAAAAAAATTGCCGTTCTAATATTTGATGGACGAGAATTAGAAGGCGCAACGAATGCAACACGCACTCCACTCGATGCGGGCACGCGACAAGATCAAGAGGCATAATTCCAGAGCACGCGGCTGATCATGGGGTCAAATGAGTTTGTATTACATTAGACGACCACGCAGGGNGGGGGGGGGGGGGGGGAGGTTCTGCAGCGCCGCGTGGCGGCTGGCGGGAGAAAGTGAAGATTCACCAAGGCATCGCGAACACCGGTTTATCGCTAATTAATAGCGCCCCACCTAGCCCCCTCCCCTCCAAAGGTGGGGGGGGAGGGGCATCATCCGACTGCCTGTTTATTTCGGTTACATCTAAAAGTAAAAGACGAGTCTGGTTCCAAAAAATTTTGCGCCCTTCTCGAATTTGGAAGGTTTCCGAGCTGCTGCTGGGCACACTTTGAATACTTATAGTAATTCGAAACTGATCAAGCCTTTCCCTTACACAATTGCTAGGTTTGCTCCCTCCTTTTCAAGCCTCTCAGCAGAGATGAAGAACTGAGCTCAAGTGACTATACTGAGGACGTTTCATGGGGAAAGGACCTTGGTTTTTAGAGCAAACATTTCCAAGAAAGCAATGCTTTTCTTCATTTGAAAATTCAAAATTAGGAAAGATTTAGTTCACTCAGGTACGCTTAAATTGCATGCAATCGCATTCTTGGCTCGAATTTAAACAACCGAACATTTTGCAGGTTTTTAGTAACCCAAAATTACTGCAAACTTATTACCTTCGTGCAAATTCATTCTAGTTTTCAAGATTTTGATAGTACTCGTAAATTCAATCTTGCCACGGTCTTTTGCCTTGGGAACCGCACATTCTTACCGAGGTCCTTCCCCTCTGGAACCGTCATATTTTCACAGAAAAATACAAGTATCTTCCTCTCCACTGAGATAATCTCATAGAAATGTCTGCACATTATTAAATCCCCATTGGTGCAATTTTTTTGAGGGGTGCTGTTGTTATCTCAATGAAGAAATGCGTCCTGGTTTATGTAATTTGCCCCAGAATTTTAGAACCTCTCCCCGCCGCGCCGCCTTTTAGCTCGCAGATAGACGGACATACCACCTATGGGCGACATTCTCGCATCTTTAAAGATCACAAGCTATGCGGAAAGTATATTGCAACGTTGCTATCCACGAAACTCGTTACGTTACCCACGCAACGGATAAAAAATTCGAGCACTCGATAAAAAAATCCGCGAATGGACTGATCTGGTGACCACATCATTCGATATTCAATGGTTCCACCCATAACAAATGGACCGTTTTCCCGCGCTTTACAAATTAACGGCGATGCATCGAGCGACGTAGACGTTGACCGGTATAGTGATCGAGGTTAAATCGATTAATCGAATCATCGAACAGGTCCATGATCGTGTGCGTTCCCATGGCTCCAGGCGAGGAGTCGCGATCCGCATGTGATGTAACAACTTAACGGCGCACATCCGCCGAATATTCTTCGCAGACATCTCCTTCCGCTTAACAGCCGCGGGATGCGGGATCACACGCCTCGTGAATTCATGAAATTTAAATCGGAAGCTGCCGAAAGACAAAAAAATAAGAGGGCCAAAAAAAATGGCAAAAAATCTTACATGAGAGAGAATCATAACAGTTCGCGAGATTATTTAGGTTAGGTTTTATTACATCTCTCTCTCTGCGGCAAACCTAAGGTTGGCAACTGATAGTGAGCTGCGGGCACGGTTGATTTGAATACATCGATGGCTAAAGTTAAAAAGAGCGTACCTCCGATTGCGACGTTGTTCATTACCGATTTAGTTTTCTTTTTTTAAAAGAAAACAAAGCGACATGATTTTTCCTGAAATTTTCATCACTCATTCAAACATATTCACAGAAAATTCCAAGGAGATATTTTGGTTGGATTTCTCTTCCATAGATCCACTGCAAAAACGCATATTTCAAATTAAGGCAAGGAAACACGAACTACCTACTCAAGCTATGATGACTTAAGGGTATGTTCATCAAATATTTCTGATGTACTCGGCGTGATTTTCGTGCGACTTCAATTCGGAAAACTTTTTTGGAGTTGGCGGTATCCAGGGGCATCGCGAGAGTAGATGCTCACTCATGGAGGCGAAAGTGGTGAAAAAAAACAGGAGGAGGAAGAAAAAGAAGAACAGAGAAAAAATAAGAAGAAGCAAAAGAAGGAGGAGAATATGAAAGGGCGGAGAACAAGAGAGAGAAGAAGAGGAGTCACATGGGTGAAATTAAAGATTAAAGGGGCAGAAGGGAAAGGAGAAGAGAAATAAAAAGAGGAGAAAGAGAACATAAAGAAGGAAGCTAAGAACGAAAAAAGAGGACGATGAAAAAATAACGAAAGAAGAAAGGGGAAAAAGCACACGTTCGAAATTATAAGCAATCATTTAGTAAATAACAGAAACCCAAGAAAGCTTTACGCTCCACGGAAGTAGGTACTTTTCGTGCCCCTCGCGACGGCCCTCGTTTATTTCTAGCATGCGACAAATTAAATCCCCCGATTTTGTGGTGATTTTTGGTGTTCGGTAAACTGTGTGGTCGCCAACGGCATTGACACGGCGAGAGGTGCCCGATGGGCTCTTGCAGGTTGAGACCCATCAGTTTTAGCGGGCGTCGCTCTCCGGTATACGGGCAGGCGAAAACGAAACGCCTTCAGTTTTTTTGTATGCAACATGGACAACCACTGAGTTCGAATAGTTGCATCCAGCCGCTATGAACTTATGATCAACGAATTATCGTGCGATTCGCGCCACATTTTGAAGGCTTATGAAATGAGATTTACGCAATAACTGTTTTCCATGGAAAAGGGATCTTTACCAGCGAGGATTACATCTAGTCAATACCTAAAGACAACTATAACTATTGTATTTCCAAACAGAGAGAAAGAGCTGTATTTACTAATTTTGTTAAAAACTTTTTTCTTGTTACTAAACACGGCACAGCGGATCTTTTGGAAAGAGAGATCATTCCGTGGGATTCTGTTTGGATACATACGTAAAAAAAAGAAGAAAAAAATTTAAAAAAATTAGAAAAATCATATAAAACATAACAAAGGAGTTGAATTTGTCTACTTCACGATTTCCAAAGGGCGGAAATCTCAAAACCAGCACTAATAAAGTGTACCCAATTTGTTCCGATGACAAAAAATTCGCGACATTTCAACGCATCCCATCAGCGGCCCGATTGTTGAAACTATGTCGATACAATATGATAAGACATAGCCCTATCTTAACCATGCAATTTATCGCACCTCGATGTCGTATCGGGCTGCTTGAAAGTTTTAATAATCGGCCCGCCGCGTGGATTAACGGGTGCGTTCAATATTTTTGCTCCTTTACGGCGACAACAACGGGTGATCATCGCGCATGTGTGGTCGGCAATTTAGTATGCGTGAGGCGCACACAGACCAACACCAAGAGATAGGTGTCATTGTTCTGGCGCCGGCGCCTGCACCGCGATGCCTTCTTCCGGCTACGCTTGTCAAACAATCGTCACCCGACTTACACACCGCCACCGCCACCTCTTCTGCTCCTGTTCCTGCGGTATTCCTCGGGAGTAACTCCGCCGTGCTATGGAAGAAAGACCTATGAAATTGAAATGTTGCCCAATTTCCTCCGTAAAAACATTGATTTTATGACGCGAATCGATGGCCATAGAACGAAACCACACATCGACAGCGTAGGTCCGCCATTACATAACTCGGTTTGCAACGTCGCAGATATCTTGGCATACTTTATTTTTTAAACTACTCAACGGCAATTCTTTAGAACTGACGTGATTTTCCTTCTCTCTGCGAAGAAAATTCTGCAAAAACTTGCAGGAATGATGTCAATTTGTTCTCCTTTAAAAAAATAAGATAGAACGCAGGTTTCAGACACCGCAAACGATGTATGCGATTGCGGTTGACTTGTTTCTCCACGAAAAAATAAAGTAGAAGCGGAGATTTTGAATATCGCTAAGGAGATACACGTGGTTTTGCATTCTGACCATCGATGTGTTCCTTTGATAGTTTTGGAAAGGACCGATTAGCGAATCTGTCGCAGTCTAAAAGTGCGTAAACTCATTTGACGTGAAATTCAGGGGGCTAACCGAGAACCTCCTGAATTATAGAGCAAACACAACTAACGTGCTGGGGAAAAAGCCGCATGAACATTCGAAAGTTGCCAATTTCCTCGGATAAAATTTTTATTTTTGAAGAGGCAGTTATGAATATTTTCAGATAGATTAAATGAGGAGCTTAGAGGACAAGGCGCATAAGTGCAGTTTTTACTGTTTCGAGGAATAATTGTTCGAACTTTCGAAATTAGATGGATCTAAATGGTAGAAAAGAAGTTCAAACTGACTTTTTGATGCTTAAAAATTGTAATTTTGGAGCGAATTGTTCACAGAATTTGCATTAATACGTGTTTTACTTGAAATCATTAGTATCTCAAATTTTTTTAAAAATACTGCACTTATGCGCTTTACTGCCCTCCAAGCCCTTCACATCTGATTATGAATAAAATTCGCAAAAAAATTAGGAAGAAAATATTCGAGGATTTTTCAGAAAAAATCATATTTTATTGACTATAATTTGGCAACACCTAAAAGCTCGGACTTTGTTCCTCCTTAGTACGGTACACTGCAATCACTGATCCAAAAGAGGCGAGTAAATTGCTGATATAAAATACCTCAGGAATTCAAAGGCGAAATTTCCATAATTTTCCGGAAAATTCACATTCTATTGGAAGTAATTTGACAACGTTGGAACGTTCATAAGGTGATTTTCCGGCGAAGCTACACTCTTTTTCTCCTCTTCTTCTCCTCGGAGTTGCGTCGTTGCGTTGGCCCGTTCAAACCCGGCGGCAAACGAGCTCTCATTTCCTAAATACTGTGACATCTCCATCCGTTTCGCCCCTCCCCCGCGCCTCCGCCTGGTCACCATGCCCTCGGCATTAGATAATTCCCCATTTCCCACGTCATTTGACGTCATTTGATGTCATGTCACCTCCAACTCCAGCCGGGGTTTCCTCCTTCAGCTCAGGGTAAACTACCCGTCGCCGGTCAGGTTGGCCTAGTGGTCAGCGCGTCTGACTCTAGGTCAATAGGTCCCGGGTTCGAATCCCGGTGGTGGCGTCTAATTTTCACGAGATTCTCCTCGGCCCTAATCCCTGAAAATTGGAAAAGCCTGGAGTATGGAGATCCCATGATGTCTACGGACAATGAACATAGTCTAAAGTTGGCTAAAGGTGCTAGACACGAAGCCATTAAACCAGAAGGAATAATAAAACTATCCGTCGTCGTCGGGCTAATCTGGGTCAAATTTTGTTTACATCCCAGTCTATATCCAGCGAGCTGATTACTGAAATTGATAGACAAAGCAGTAGACAAATCGTCGTTGAGTGTTCATCGACTGTAAATCGGTGGCATGACCTAGAACTTTCGTCTTCCGCAATCCAAGAGTAATTCCCGATGAGGTCACGTGTCGAAGATCGCATTCCATTGCGGACGTCAATCAGTATTCAACGGTAATTAAAAACTCCGCATCGTAGCGCTGCCGCCGTTGACAGCCACGGGGCCGGTGCCCTCCGTCAAAACTCTGAAAATTAATCGGACGTTTGTATGCAGGCATTATTTTATTCGGCAAGAGCCACTAATCTCTCAATCAACCCACGAGCCCGGAGAAAGTTCTTCCCTTTTCTCCGCTGATTCGACATCCGAGCACTACCCATGAAACTGAGACGTGCCTGCAGTTACGTCGCGAACCCTGAGGAATGGGTCTGATCATTGAAATTGATGGACAAAACGATAGACTATGAAGGCACAGGATGTCTACTAAAATAGGCTGGCCAAAAAGTACTGCAGTACTTTTTCCAAAAAAAAAAATACACAACACAATTCCCAAAAAAATACGGTACCTTCTTAACAGAAAAATTCAGTTCTTTTTCAGTGCGTCTAATTGAAGAAAGTCGAAGAATTTCAAAGATTTGAATTTCTCGCTACATATGCGACAAAAATGAAAAATAATTCTTGACCCTCTTGCATAATTTCCGCACTTTTTCAGTACTTCCGGACCGCCCTTAAAAATCAGTACTATTTCCGGACTTTCCGGAAATTCCGGACTTACAGACACCCTGAGACATAGAGACGACGGAGCATGCGGAACTTTAAAACGCCTGTTTAAGAAAAATTCAGTGGATGGTACGTACGCGACCGAATTTCGCTTGGATAACAACTATGCTCAACGGATGCACGCATTGCATATTGGTAGAAATGAAGGCGTTTTGATACTACATGCTTGATCGAGTTAGAATGAGTGGAGACTTTAACGCCAAGTTAGGAAAAATTCAGCGGACGGCGCACACTCGAATAACGCCTAGAGATACCTAGTACCTACTCGTGCTAAACGGATGTCCGCATTGCACGTTGGTAGAAATGAAGGCGTTTTGATACTATATGCTTGATCGTGTTGGAATGAGTGGAGACTTTAACGCCAGGTTAGAAAAAATGCACCGGACGGTGTACACTCGGATAACGCATGGAGATAACTACTCGTGCTCAACGGATGTCCGCATTGCATGTTGGTAGAAATGAAGGCGTTTATGGTTCTGCACATCAAATTATGTTGTGATGAGTGGAGTCTTTAACGACAGGATAGGAAACTTCTTCAGTTCTTCCGAACCGCCTTCATAAATCGGTGCTATTTCCGAACTTTCCGGATTTTCCAGACTAAAAATCTTTTAATCATTGATAGACATTAATTAATAATCTTTCACTGAAAAAAAAAACTCCGGCCGTGAAAGCCGTTTAGTTACGGGCTATGTAGACATACCATTCGCGTTCCGGTCTCAGAGGCCGAAAGTTCCGGGCGCAGCACCCGGTGCAGTAGAAGCTACGGCTCCCACACCCGGTACTTTCGGCCACTGAGCCCGGAACGGACGGTATGTATAAATATCCCGCAACTTTTTTTCAGTGTTGAATAATCATTTGATTCAATTGGCTCTTATTTTTTTAATTAAATAATTAAATATAAAATCTTGGTTAAATTTCTATACTTGTATACCCTGCCAAAGAATGGGCTCCTAAAATCTTGGAACTTGAAACTGATTGAGAGTGACGCCGAATTTTTTTTTTCTGCGTGGCATCACGGTCCGAGAAAAATAATCCTCGGAATAAATGCAACTGCGACGCGAGACCAGAAAAAGAAAGTCCAATCAAACATTGAAAGTTGTCATTACAGCCGAGTATTGTGTCCATAGCGTGGCGCCCGAGAGGGCGGGGGGGAGGGGGGCTTTACTCGCATTACCATTCGATGCCCTCCACATCGGCGACAATCGCCATCGTCTGCCCGCGCCCGTGTCTTCCTCGTCATCGATTGTTTCATCGATTGTCTCATCAATTGTTTGACGCTCTCCGATGCGGCAGTTGTCACCTCGCCGGTCGATCACCCCAAATTACACCGCTCTAGTCACGGATGATTCAATCCTCATGCATCGAGAGAGATTACGTGAGAATGGCCGCTTGTCGATTTGCGGCCATTTTCCACTGCACACTGCAGATATGACGTCACTGAGTGCGAAAAAAATACAGGCCTGCATACCAGAGTCCCCGCACTGTTATCCTCCCTAATTCGATGGCCAAAGTGGAAAAGCACGTATCTCCGTCTTCGACGTTGAAACTTAAATTTTAACTGTTGCGTAGTTCTGATGTTCAAATTCTTTTTTTACATACTTTTATATTTTTTTATTTAGTGCGGCTTTTAACTAAAGAATTTATTAACTTTTATTCTTATAACAGTAGAGATTAGAATCTCTATTTTTTTATCTTGTTTATCAATATTTTGGGTTCATGAAAAGTTGAGAATCTAGAAATGAATTGATGAATAAAAATTTTAACATTTTTCCTGTCATAATTTATTTGTTCCTTGAAAAACTAGTCAACGTAATTTCTCGAAAAGTTCCTTGATTTTCCTTCTCGGTTAGCAGAACCTTCTGTATAAATTCCAAGTTATGAAGTTGGCTTGTCTTTCTTCCAAAAAATAAAACGTCTGTGAAATTTTGAAACGCCGTGATGGAGATACGTGGTTTTGCACTCTTACCATCAAAATGTAAAAATTGCTCAAAGAGGTCATCGCTCGAATTCGCCCGATCAGGACTCGCAACCAAAGAGTTGAGCAACTAGTTTAGCAATCCTAACCTCATTTTTAAAAGAAAAAAACTCGCCTGGCAATGTGATCACTCCGACATTCATCCTTCATCATGAGGCAAATTTTATGACCAACGAGCAAAAATGACATTAGGTATGTAAAATTTTGTTTGATACGGTTGCACATTTCACTTTTAATGCCATCACCACGGAGTTAATGCTTTAATTTTTGCCACCGTGCATTTTCACCTTTCGCCAATACTTCTATCACAAAAGAAGCGGATACATTAGCATATGACTGCATGACTGGCACGTGACTACTTTCTCGTTGTTTATTACCAAAGCACGGACTGAAAATCAACACTACCTTCATATGACAAACCGTTGGTTTCTCCTGCTAAATGCAACGAAACAAAAGGCCATCAGACGAAAATTTCCGATTGTGTCTCCTTACAAAGGATGGCAGGTCAACTTTCAATCCAGTGCTATCTCTGCTTGGAGTGTTTGAATACGTATTTTATTTATTTTTTGTTTTTATAATCCACGGAAAAAATTTCTTTAGCACACAGAGAAAAATATTTTGTCATAATTCCTGTTAAATATGTTACGACAGGAATTTCTCGCTGAAACAATAAGAAACTCCCTTGTTTTTCCTGTCATTTCAAAAAGATATCTAGTCGCTCAAAAGATATTTTCGGTTAAGTTAACAAGAGATCTTGCCGCGCCTTTATTTAACAGGAGCATTTTCATAATTAAATACCAGCTAATTAGGGTTATGTAAGTATCAACTACATTTACACTACATTTACACTACACAGTATAATGTGTGTACAACACCAGTTTCGTTGGAGTAGAACACCACCACTTAGTCGATGCATGACACCATTTTGGATAGAACGCAACCATTTTTTCCGTAAGGGCGATTTCTACATTGCGGCCTCGATTTCAAAAGCTTTTTTCGAGCTTTAGAGTTGATGGTAGATAAAATCAGTAGTACCATTACCATCGTGTTTTTCGCAAATTTTTTAATTGCAACGCATCGCGAAACCAACAAGTATCTTCGACTCTAGTAGGATGTCATTCGATGGGATGAGGAAGAAGCTATATACATTTTGAAATTCAACGATGATTGATTGGAGAGACTGTATACGGACTTGAAAAGCAACTTCCGCGTCATTCAGCCGAATTTCGTGATGATCTTTTCGATCAGCACTCAGCAGTCCAGTTTCGAATGTCCGAAATCCAAGGACCAAGGGTCAAAATCCAGTCGTTTCCGCTTGAATGAACTTTCGTTTTTTGACAGCCTTGCTTGCCGATGTCGAAAATAACTCCATGCATGCCGGTCATAGGCGAATCCAGCAATTTGGCAACATCGGATTTCTTCAATTTAAACATATGTAATATAATCGATTCTCGTCGGAGCACCTGGCCCTTACGAGAATCAATACATTTCCATAGGTTTAAATGGGGAAGAAACAATGTTGCCAATTCGCTGGATCCACCAATGAGGCCGGTGGTGGTTCACTCCTCTTGTATCAAACAGATTAAAATCACAGTGGCATGCTAGAGCTACATACATGTAAAAATATGTGGACACATTATTTGCCACAAAGTATGTGTGATCGTCACCAGGAAATATGGGAACCACAAGTACCTCAAATTGAGTTGTTGGTTTCACTAAATGGG
>NW_017551372.1:51248-115115 GCF_001854935.1 Bemisia tabaci | reverse complement strand
GGGCTCCAAGAAATGCCGCACCGAATCGGAGTAATAGTGGTTCGAAGTGTAGGTTCAAGAACGTAATATCGAGGAAAAGCTACATTAAAATTATTACCAACCGTGTTATAAGGGGCACAAAATTGCTTAGTTAGAATGCGATTTTACTTACTCCGAAGGGCACACACAAAGGAACCAAACTTCTCGCAACTTATTATTAAGAATATTAGTGAGGGTGAAAAACACTTTTTTCACACCTCTTCTTCTTCTTCTTTTTACTTTTTTTTTGTTATTTACAGTAGTGCGGGCGCGACGTCAAAATTTCAGAATTCGAACCTTCAACCTGACACGGCAAAAATCAATTCGCCAAAAATTTTGCCGTCCCGCTTTGAGTGGCGAAAAAGGTCTGAAACCCATTCCAAGGTTGCAAAATTAACTTGAAAATTTGACTTTTCCAGGAATGATAGTTCAAAGTTAGTCCAACATTTGACTGGATATTACTGCAGTCACAAGGAAAATCAGTGCATTTTACAGTTTAGAAAGTCCATCAGTTTCCCGGTAAAAAATAAATTTGAGAATGGCAATTTCGCAACTTTGAAATGTAGTTACGGTCTTTCGTAATGGGAACGACGATAAGTATAAAATAACACGATCCTTATGAGACTAACATAGAAGAAATATTTCCGATCTTCAATGAGTCCTAAAATACACAAGGATAATGGCACCTGGAAGATTATCTAAAAAGGGACACTCAAGGGACCACAACGAACATCTTAGCAGCAAAATATATATTTATATATACTTTAAAGCGTTGGATTATGTATTTGTAATATTCATTATACATTTTTGAAGTCGCCATCGAATAATCAAGCTGTAAATCTCTCTTTCTAGGTTCTCACCTGAATGAATCGTAACCAAAATCGCAGCTGCCAATTGTCAGCCACACGGAATTTATTGGTTTGCCCGCGGTTGTGGAATAATTTACGGTCTATATCATCGAGCAAATTCAGGCAATCTGAGACAAAATTTAGGCACAACTCCGAAAAACCAACTCGACAATTAGCAGGAAAACATTTTGAAATCCACGTTTTGAATTAAATCAGTCTAAAGGGTTGCAACTATAGCCTCACTTACGACTACGCCATTAGCATAATGAGCGAGGGCAGTTGGTCCGGAGGCGTGGGGGATTGGAATTTTAAATCACTTAGACCGACAAACAACAGCATTAAACACTCAGAGCTTATAGGAATAGATGGGAATACTTAGGCTTCTCTATCGATAAAGCATCCGAAATAATCGACGATAATTGAACCGCGTTAAACAGAAAGGAACCAAGCCACATCAGCTATTGCCCAATTTAACAGAGGAATTTGATTTTTTACGAGAGAACGTTTGTGCGGATTCTTTTGAAAATTTTAAGGAATTTGCTTTGTATTATGAAGAAAATTCATAGAAATTTGCACAAAAATCCGCTTCACCGTTTTCATGTGAAAAATTAAATTGTCCGATTAAATTTAGCAATAGCTGATGTGGCTTGGTTCCTTTCTGTTTAACGCGGTCCAATTATTGTGCCGGGCTAAATAAAAACCCCATATGGGCATTAGAACGATTCTCAAATTCCCCATGATAAAATATTTATACTGGAGAAAAGAAATGGATATTTTGTGTGGAATTAGCAGGTACTTCATTTGATTAAATTTTGAATAAAGTTAAAAAAAAAGTGCGTAATACTGCTGGAAAAAATATTTTTTAATCCGCAGAGATTCAACGAAGTTCGAGTGTTCATACAGCGTTTTCCCTTATCATTACAGAAAAGATTGCTCCGTTGACGTAAGAGCGTACCCTCGATTTCCACTAACTTGAGCCGTGATCTCCGTATAACTCTATGCTTTCCGTGGCTAATGTGGAAATTGAAATACGCCTTTACGTTGGAGGAGCGTTGATAGTTCTTTAATATCTTCATTGCTATGTTTTTAGAGGGGAGTTTTTTCCTTGTCTCGAGCAACTCGTTATCTCCCTCAACTGTTGCCAATTTCCGTCCTATGTTTCAATTTTGCAAAAATAAAATTATAAAAAAATATTCCTCGCAGTTTGATACGTTAGTTAATTCGATTGATCTCCCATTCCTACAGAAGATTTCATGAAATGACACCCCACGCCACGCTCCCACGCCACTGCTAACAGTGTGAATTCAACTTG
The DNA here is from genome assembly GCF_001854935.1 of Bemisia tabaci. Classification (NCBI taxonomy): domain Eukaryota; kingdom Metazoa; phylum Arthropoda; class Insecta; order Hemiptera; family Aleyrodidae; genus Bemisia; species Bemisia tabaci. The sequence continues at coordinate 112,937 of NW_017551372.1, read as the reverse complement.
AGGTGTCATTTAGGACGAGGGGTGCGAATCGTCGCCCTTCTCATACTAAATTTGATATTTTCCTGAGGGATTGTGGTCTATTTGAGAACATTTCACAAACATGTTTGAAGTTTGGTCCCCAAAGCAAATTTTACTCTCTTCCGATTATTTTCACCCCGCACCCGCTTCAGCGGGTCTTTGGTTGAAAAGAGATATGATTGATGCTCCACAGTCCGTGACAAGATACAATAATATAAAACAAATTACACAGATGGTAACAAGGCTAATTTTCACGTAAATACTACCAAAACGTTTCTGCTAAAAACTCAGCCTTCCTCAGTTGGATAAAACAGCAAAAAAAGTGTAAAAATCTAAAATTCTTTGGTTAAAGTTACGCTGCTGATTCCGTCCCAAGTATTTTTTCAAATAGGTTTCTCCATTTCCGATGATTTTCAGAATTGATGCGGCGGGAAAATCTGTAAAGAAAAAAAAAAAACTACCGAATGTGGTATGAAAAATCTCTCACATCCATACACATTCCACTGCTTTGACTTAAAAAAGCTAATATCCGAGAGAATTTTCATTCCTGTGTTTCGCCCCTTTTTCATGCTGTCTCGCTAAAAGCTTATCTCCTCCTTTGGCAGATTTTTGCAGTTCTACTTCAATCCCAAGATTTACGAGTTCGGCAAATCTACTCCCATCCTCCGTAATTCTCTTACCCTCTCCTCAACACTTCTAAATTCATCAACGCCGCCGCTCTAGCGAATAAAATTCAGATTAAAAACTATACAACCATGGTTCAGCCATGTAATTCTGCGTTAAAAATGTTGCCGTCATCGCACACTCGCACAGTTTCCATTCAGTTTGTTGAAAAATCGTGCAATATTCCATTTCACGCTATAAATGACACACAGAAAACTGAGCAATACAATGCCTTGAAACCTTCCATAAGCGTCCCCTAGATTACAAAGAAAACAAAAAAGTATCAGGCCACAGGAATGCCCAAATGCCTGTCTTACTTAGGTTCCAGTAAAAAAAATATTTATAAAATTTGAGAGGCAATCATGCGAAGTTTGATGCAGTAGGGTTGCTGATTCTGCTGAGGGGCTGTTAAGTATTACGTAAGCCACTTGGGGCGGGTGAGGGGGGTCTGTGCTTCGCTTGCTAGGTAAAACTAGGAGGAGAGGGGGATTTAGATTCAGTCTTCCTTGGGTCTCCAACTTAAAAAAAAAATTTTAGTGTCCAATAAACTCAAATCTTTTCAGCTATGTTTCTGACTCTCTGTTACTTTCTGAAAAATTCGAGGAAGGCGGGCTTTAGGTCAGAATTCAAAAAGAAGACGAGAGATTGGCTTACGGATGGCTTACAGGTGGGTAAAGAGGGGAGGGGGGATCAAAAAGTTCATCTAAATGGCTAACGTAATTCTTGAACTTGAAGACTTTAAAATAGCTTTTTGTTGCCTGCTTTGTCGATCGAGGTCATTCGACATAGAAGCGATAAAGTTTTAATAATCTAATCGCAATACAAATGAGCGAGTCAACGCCTTGATAGTACACAGGTGTAAACACAACATACGTTATAGTTTTTGAGACAATATCTTTTGTTGTCCTAGAGGCGTCGGTATTTTAGAAAACGCTGGAAAAAAACACATTGGATCTAGAGTCCAGACTCTTAAAAACATCGACAAGAAAAAATACTCTTGATTCAATCGAATTTTTGCTTAAATCAAGAACCAAGCCTCTTAATTTGAGCGGATTTCCTTTTGATCTAAGCAAAAATCCGATTGAATCAAGAGTATTTTTTCTTGTCGATGTTTTTAAGAGTCTGGACGCTAGATCCAATGTGTTTTTTTTCCAGTGAACGATGCGTGAATGCCCATAAGAGCCGATCACGAATGATTTCACATTTGGAAAAAGTACCGCTTCGTAACCCCCTCAATTTCATGTTTGAGTGAAACTGCAGAAAGAACCGACAATTTGAGCTTGATTACGAGTTTGAGAATATCCTCGGTTTCTAAATTGAACAATCGTGGAAGAGATAAGACAAAATAACCTAATCTGCTATGATAAATTTAAATGCGTTTAAAAACGCGGAATGCCGCCTGATGCCATTGCAAAGCGGTGCATTTCCCAACTTGCAATTTTATTTTCCTCCAATTTTCCATAATAGGAAAACATCTTGAAAATACTGCGAACTTAACTCGATATGCACATTTTTCCCGTGCAGTTTCTCCGCGGTAAACGATCTTTAAATGTCACCACCGTGATACATCAGTTCAGACACAACCGTCCCCCTGGAGCCTCCTTTCCTACATCGCGACTAGTTTCGCGGGATAAATTGAATTCCCGTGCCAGCCGTTATCAGCGTCTAGCCGCCTCCCCCCCCCCCCCCNCTCTTGCATTCCCCCCTCCCCCCTACGGAGCGGCGAAAATGCGAACTGCAAACTGCAGACGTCTCTTGCTCCCCCGTGCTATTTGCAATTGGCTAGACAAGCGTCTGGATTCGGTTGGCCACGAGCCCGTGAGTCCCTGGTCGATGATCTGCCGAGCCTTCTTGAAACCAGTTTACTGTCGCTTTCAGCTCCCGGCGCGTCTCTCCTCCTCTTTCCATCCATTTGATCAGTTTTCCAAGTTCAGGATCAAGGCCCGAGTCTACTCAATTACAAAACGCGTTTAAAAATCTAATCAGTGCTTCGTCGTACAGGTACAGATACTCTGTTTAGCGTCGAGTTTGCTTGGTGTGTGCCTCTGTGCGAGAGTGTGTGAAGTTGTGTTCAAATTCTAGGACTACGCATTTAACGACAGTGAGTTAGGCAGATGAGGAGATGCGCATCAGATTTTTTCCCCATTTTGTTTTTCTCTATTTTTTTCTGTTGGTTTGTTTTGGCGTGATAACCCTATGAATATGCTGCCATGTTAAGAAAGAGGGTCGTATGAGACTTCACTATTGATTCAACAATGGAAAATTTTTTTTAAATTATTTCAAAAGAATTAAAGATTAAAGTTTCAAACTGATTCATTGTGGTGGTGCAGGGTAGTAAGAATTGGACCTGATCCAAGCACATTTTGCTCCGAGCTCCCCCTCCCCCCAATCCCAAAACTGAAACGGTGAAAATGCAACTCAAGATGGGAGTTTTGTCGGTTTTAAATGATTTGCACTGCGAGAGCAGGCCTGTCTTGTAAAGTAACTTACTATTTTTTAATTTCTCGCTCCCCTCGCGGGTAGAGGAAGTGTTTCTATCGTCTCAAAAAAAAAAAAAAAAATCTATCAATTCTAGACTTTTTAAGGTCCCTAGAGTCAAAAAAACCACACTTGAAAAAATGTACGTCCGTCCGTCAGGCGTAGGTACACTTTCTCTATGTACAACCATAGCTCAAAATCTATATTTGTTCAACTTCATTCGCCATTTGCATGGAGGACCATATCTGTGGTCTACTTATGCACGTTAAGTGATTTTTTTATTTTGGCTATGCTTCCCTGGGTCAGGGGTGGCATCGCCAAGAGGAAGGGTCCAGGAGATCAGGAACCCGGAACCCCCCTTCAAACTGGATCACCCCAGTTAAAATTGGCGGTAGGATATTCTGTGTTCCAAAATACTATAGACCTGCAGCCGGCTGTAAGATTTCCTATAGCCGGCTAAACAATTTCTTACAGCCTTTTGTAGCCGATGGCGATAAAGCTATGAAGCCAGGCGATAAACTGCATAGCCCGGCGATAGGAACATCCGGCTGCATAATTTTTAATACATATGTAGTTTCGTGTAGCCCGGCGGTATTATTTTCTTCGCTTTCTACAGCCATCTATATGATTTTCTAGCGGCTATAAGAATTCCTATGGTATCTCGAAACGCAGCTTCTGTTGCTAATTATGACCGGGGCATTTCCCAAAAACCGTCACTTTTCGTGATTTTTTAGGCTCTTTAAATCTTCGGACTCCTTCCCCCTCATGCGCAATTGATCGCAGATCCCCCCTTCTCCCATGAAAATGTTTTGGTTACTGGTTACGACTTTGGTTATTGGTTGCCATAATTTTTTCATCTTTAAAATCCCTGACTTTCCCTGCCTATCCCTGACCTTCCGAAAACATTTCCACATCCAGTTTTTTAAAAGTACGCTGACTTGCGCTAAACTTTGGACAAAAAATCCTTGTTTAGAGATCAAATTATGGAGAAGGGCATTCAGTGGGTGGTTAAAAGATGACACGCCTAAAGGATGACCAGGAAGGGTAAACAGTTGGAGGATCAGTGATACATTTTATTGACTAGTAAATGTGTCAGAAATTCCCTGACGTTTCCCGGTCGTCGCGAATGAGTCAGTTGCGCTGATCTCAGAATCGTGTTTTAATGCTTGATTCTTGTATAGATTAGCTAAAAATAATAAGATCTGTCCAAAACGAAACTTTCTGCGTTCAATACTAACCGAGATATCGCCCTTTGAAAAGTCGGGTTTTTGACGTAATCCACTGCGGTAGTAACACCCTTGGATTCTCCCACCTTGTTTTCATCCAAGTTTCACGTCGAGTAACCAGTGCAAATGTGCGTCACACTGACTGATGAAGGCAAGGTGGCAGAAACCACGGGTGTCACTACGGCGGTGGATGCCGTCAAAACCCGACTTTTCAAGGGGCGATATCTCCTTTAATATTGAACGTAGAAAGTTGCGTTTTGGACAGTTATTACTTTTAGCTAATCTAGAAGAATCAGGCATCAAAACACGATTCTGTGACCAGCGCAACTGACCCATTCCCTGACTTTCCCTGATTTTCCAAGTTTTCCAGACCGCCGGCAACTATGTGATACACCACTGCTGCCGTGCTAAGGAAGAACGCCGTAGGAACATTGGAGAGTTGCCAAATTTCCTTCGATAAAATGTTTATTTTTTAGGAAAGTTATGAATATTTTCTCTTGAAATTTGCAGGACTTTCCGGTGGAATTGCGAGCAAAATTATCTGAAAAATTGGAAGAAAAATATTCATAAGTTTACCAGGGGATTCGTGTTTTATCAAAGGAACTTTGGCAACGCCTGGAGGTTCATAAGGCGTTTTTCCTTGGCATGGCAGACTAGGTCAGGAACACTAACTCCCTCTTCTTTCTGTGTCTGGACTTTCTAGCCTTTAATTTCAACGACAACCTCAGACTTTGATCTCGATCCTGGAAAATGATCGAGTGGCTGCAGACAGAAGTGTTCCCCGCGGCCGTGGAGTCTGGTTCCTTCGGGGCGGGCGCCAAGTTCCTCGGCTACGAACCCAGCGGGCAGCAGGACTCTGACATCTCGGACATCTTCTTCGGGACGGTGAACGTGGAACTACCGGACGGCGGGCAGCTCTCGGAGCGCGTCTACGTCAAGGTCCAGACGAAGGAGACCAAGTTCTACCACCTGTCCCACAACATCGATGCTCACTTCCATAACGAGGTGCTCTTCTACACGGAGCTCCTCCCTCTCCTCCGGAAGTACGATACCGAGAACTTCTTGGCGGGCAGCATCCCGGAGTTCGTCTACGGTCGCGCCACCCTCGGCGCAGCCCCCGACCAAGATGTCATCGTCCAGAAGGACCTCTCGCTTAAGGGCTTTCGCATGACCAAGGAAAAACTCTTCCTCGACGAAAAACACATTCGGCTCACCGTCGACCGTCTTGCCAAGTTCCACGCGCTCGCTATCATGTGCCAGCACGAGAATCCCGAGGCGTTCAACGAGGTTCGTCCTAATTTTAATTGATCGATGAGTCGGTTACACAGGTCACAGAATCATGTTTTGATTGTTTAAGCTTATACATACTAAGCAAACAACCTTTAGCGGTTTTAACTCTCTCGCATCGAAGTATTAAAAATTTCGAGATGTGCAAACATATCTTCGGAAAAACTACTCAAAATTTTCAGCCGCAGAAACTAGCTAGCATATAGATTTTTCGTTCTTGTCCGACCAGTTACACGGACTCGATTATTTATAACGTGCCCTTAACTTTCTCGGATCAATTTTTTGAAATTTCAAGAGGCGCAAAAATATCCTTGGAAAGACTGATCGAAATTCCGAGCTTCAAATTCTCAGCCATGGAAACTGGCATGATGGGAGCATGGAGTTTCTACTTTTCCGACCAGTAGCATTGACTCTATTATTTACAGCGCGTTTTTACCTTTATTGGATAGAATTTTAAAAAATTTCCGGACGTGCGAAAATATCCTTAGAAAAACAAATCAAAATTCCGAGCGCCAGATTTTCGGCGGGGAAACTGGTATATAAGAGCCTGGGGTTTTCGTTCTTTCTCGACTAGATGCATCGACTCCAGTGTCTGTAGCGCATTTTTATCTCTGGAATCGAAATTTATAACATTTCCAAAGGCCCGAAGGTATTCTTGTTGAAAAACTAGATTTGACCGAAAGATTTTCAAGGCTGCTTTTACGAAAAAAATTGATTGAAATGAGATTGCAAACTTAACAGAAATGTCGTACTTTCACGAAATCCTTTGCATTTTATGAAGGGGCACGGTAAACGCAGCCCCCCCCCCCTTCCTCCAGTTTTGCCCACTGCTTCACTCGACTTTTGACAGCGTATTCTAATCGACCATTGTTTCCCTGTCCAGGTAGTTTCGAAGATCAAGGCGACGAATCTGCACGGTCCATCGGACGGCCCTAAGCAGAAGGACCCGTTCGACCAGATCAAGTTCCGCGGGATCGACCCTCTGAAGGAGGACCCGGAATACAGTGAGCGGCTGACGGAGATTTCCCGCCACTGCGAGTGGGGGGCATCCTGGCTCAAGAAGTACATGGGTCCCAGCGACGCCATCAACACTCTCACCCACGGGGATCTCACCCGTCATAACCTCATGTTCCGATACGACGACCAAGGAGAACCCGTGGAAGTGGTCCTATGCGATTGGGCTTGCATCAGGTATGCATTTTTACTTTCTCGCTACCCTAGGGTAGAGAAAGTATTGTCATCCTGCAAGGGGAAAAAAAGTTGAAATTTCATCATTTCTAGACGTTTTAAGGTCCCAGGAGTCAAAATAACCATACTTGAAAAAATGTGTGTGTGTCCGTCCGTCCGGCGACCCCCAAATCTGTCTACAGCGATATCCCAGAATCTATCTGTTAGATTTCATTCAAAATTTTTTATTCGTGTCGTCACCTTCCGGCCGAAGTATCGCAAGCGCCATGCGACGTTTGAAAATTTCCGTTGTTCGAAACATCAAACTTATCCGAAAAAGCATACATATGCGATTTAAAAATTTTCCCGGACATTTCCAGGTTTTCCCTGACTTAGCAAAATTCCCTGACAATTCCTGGTTTTTCCCGTATTCCCTGACTGTGGAAACTCTGACGACTGCAATAACAAAGTGAATGGTATTCTAATCTTTCTTACAGGTATTGCACGCCTGTGAGTGACTTAAGCCTGTTCCTGATCTTGGACACTTCTCCGGAGCTGAAGCGGTCTCACTGGGATATATTCCTGAGCGAATACTACAGCGCTCTCTCGCGGGTGCTGGACGGGCACGCGTCGAAGCCTTCGTTCGAGGATTTGCAGCTGGAGATGCGAAAGAAAGGCGTCTACGGGTACCACTGGGCCGTCTACATGCTCCCGGCTGGCTTCGAGACGGAGCTCAACCACAAGATGGAAAATACCCCCCTGACGGAGCTCTTCCAGCTCCTCAGCGAAGCCGGCGGACCCAAAGCCACCGAATACCTTACCGATATCGTCAAGTTCATGTTGGATCACGAGTTCATATTCGAAGTCGATGAATGACACTGAAGAAAGCTTAAAATTTTGCTGTATACGAGGCTTTAACAAATAATTTAGCGGGCCAAGGAGGCTGTCCTGGGGATGAAAGTTTCCCGAAAAAGTCAAACACCAGGAACGGTGACGCTCTAATACTGCCGTTATATAAAGAAACGCCGTATGAACATTGAGTTGCCGAATTTCCTCCGATGAAATGTTTCTTTTTTAAGAGAGTTATGAATATTTCCTCTCGAAAGGAAAATGTAGATCTAATTGCGAAGAAAATTCTCCGAAAAAACTGAGCGGAAAATATTCATGAGTTTTCATGAAAATTCGTATTTAATTCAAGGCAATTTGGCAACTGACGAAGGTTTAAACACGGCATTTCTTCTTAAAACGGCAGAATAGCTCTCCGGCTCTGCAAATTTCTTTTCTTGATGCGCTGGAAAAAAAAAAACACATTGGATCTAGAGTCCAGATTCTTGAAAACATTGACAAGAAAAAGGACTCTTGATTCAATCAGATTTAAGCTTAAATCAAAAGGAAATCCGCGCAAATTAAGAGGCTTGGTTTTTGATTTAAGCTTAAATCTGATTGAATCAAGAGTATTTTTTCTTGTCGATGTTTTTATTTAAGAGTCTGGACTCTAGATCCTATGTATTTTTTTATCCAGTGTGGCCTGGTCCAATCTTCCACCCTGGGTTCGAAATACTCCTAGTCCTAGATAAATGCAAAAGTCGCAGATTACAATGTTTCGCTCATCTTCTAATTCTACGTCTATTTCTAAAGTCTTCCAGATACTTAAAGGGGAAAAAAAAAAAATGCTGACAGCCCACACTGATGTTTGTGTTTTTCCAATAAAACCGGGTTTAACATGCGGTTACGTTTATTAAGGCAAAGTCACTTTAATAGCTTCCAGGGAAAACTTTAAAAGTACACTTACGGGGAAAAAGGTGTATTTGTTGATACAAGAGATCGAGAACATGGCGATCAACGTGAACTGTGGGCAAAAATAAATTCACTTTCGGCGTAGGCCGTAGGCGGTCTCATCAAGAGTTTCGAAACAAAATTAAATAATATTGTATAATTCCAAATTATAAAAGATGATAAAATATTAGTTTTTTAATAAGTTTCAATTATTTGAAAATCATTTAATTTTTAAGTAAGCGGTGCCATTAAAATGATTTTAAAATAAGCTGTGAATACTTATAGGTGAGAATATTATGCGATAGTGTTGAACGACTGGACAGACAGCATAAATCTGTTATATTACGAGCTCGCAGGCATAATTCCGATCTCTCAGACGTGAAGAATTTGACTTGAAGAGGTTGATTGTGAGTCTCGTGACTGACTCTCGAAAAATGTTTATGAGTGGGATTGTAGCTATAATCCTGACATACCGATTCAATTATTAGTACCGAGGTGCAAAACAAATGCTTGCATTGTAAACTATTTTAAAATCCTTTCAGTAAGCCTGTGATATACGAGAAAAAGACTTGTATTCATTAAATTACTGCATTCTCGTATAATTCTGTTGATTCTGCACTTTCCTTTCCAAAAATGTCTCCTAATTACTCAGTTTACGGGAACAATGACAACCCAGGTTTTCATTTATCGGGGGTTTTCATATAAAATTATTTGTAGAATGCTCCCTCATACTGCCGTGCGAAGGAAAAACGTCGTATAAGCATCCGAGTTGCCAAATTTCTTCTAACAAAATATTTCTTCTTGAGAAAAGTTATGCATGATTATCCTTCGTTTTTCCAGATATTTTAAGATTAAATTGAGAGCAAACTGTCTGAAAAAGAGGAAGAAAAATATTCATAATTTTCCAAGTAAATTCCTTTGTCATTACAGAAAATACGGCAACATCTGCAGGATCATACGGCCTTCTTCCTTAAAACAGCAGCATATTCTGACACCAATAACTCAGTTTTGAGCATTAAGTACACATAGTTGTCATGTAAATGGAGGAGCTGGCGCCACTTTTAAGCATTTTCCAGGTCCCGAATCTCAAGACTCGGTGTGACGCCGGGTCATTTTTTCGATACATAATCGATTGTTTTCGATACACAAGAACCCGGCCAGCTGATGTATACAAAGCAGATAGGAATTACTAAGTATTCTACATCGCCATTTTGGATCGAAAAAGTATCGAAAAAGTGACCGAAGCTCGGCGCACACCGAGCTCGGAACCCGTCGACCAGAACATGGCGCCAGCTCTCCCATTTACATTACCTATTTGAAAAGTGAAAATTCAAAACCTGGTAAGCGCCATTAAGTTTTGCTTCCATTGTTGCATTTAGTTGCTTTCCCCAAATCCCTAGTTTGATGAGTATAATGAGACTGAGCACAACGGTTTTTGCCATAAAAACTAAACCAAAAATTAGAACAAAGTTTTTGGTAAGAAACCTCACTGAAAAAAAATTCTCGGTGTTTTTACCAAGGTCCGTTGGTACCTTTACCATCTCACTTAGTTTACCAATTATTGGTAATTTTGCCAAGACAGACTGGTAAGCTTACCTAAAAACCGGTATTTATACTGTATTTTTCAGGTAAGAATACCACTTTTATTGGTAACCAATCCTCGGTAACCTTGCCATTTTATCTCGGTAATTCTACCACAGTCGATAAAAAATATTGGCGTTTTTACCGCAAGGTCCAGTAAAATTACCGAGAAAGTTCAATCATTTTCCGAGATTTCTCGGTACAATTACCAATTCCGTTAATGATAATTTTACCAAGAAAAAACTGAGATCAAATAGAACCCTGAATTCTTGGTAATTTTACCATTATCTTAGTAAATACACCGAGATTTTTTTTTTCAGTGTATGGAAAATCATTTAAGTTTTTTTACACCAAGAAATGTCATTAACCATCTTTGCAACACCTGATGACGATCATCAGGTTTGTATAATGGTTCTGTTGCATGCAAGAGATATAGCCAAGTAAGTAGGCTCTCGGCGGGTAAAATCGAACAAAAATCACGATGAGCGCATTGAAGAAGTCTGAAATCCACCCTTTAGCGCGCGATCTGCGTATCTTGTGACGCGCTTTTTCTTTACCGCGTCTGCGGGCAGTTATTTCAGTGTCCGGCGACCTAAATTGCTCAGACAAAAGAGTAAGAAAACCTAACCTCAGTAAACGAACAATTTTAAAAAAAATGTCTGGTTTATGATTCCAATTATTATGTGGTGTTTATTATCTCCTCCTTTCTTTGTTTTGCAGAGGCAAATGCTTTGAATTGATTGAAACCTTACATAAGGACTTTTTGGTAGTTCGTGAGATTGTTTATTTATTTAGGGTAGGTTTTTCAGGGCAAACCTGCCTGTCACAAAATGCCTGTATGAAGAGAATACGGACATGTCGAGGTATATATGGCGCTCTTGCTGTATCTAACATGATAATTTATTAAAAAATCGAGCTAAAATCCAAAAATATGAGCCGATTTTTAACTTGTATTTTTTAATCAATTATCATGTTTTATGCAGCTTAGCCAGCTAAATTTGGCGTTAAAATGTATTGCAGTATCTCTTGCATGCATTATAGACCCATTTCCACTCTCCATTGAAATGGCATGATGTTGTAATAGTTAGCTTAATACGATCACATATCAATAGAAACACAAGATTGTGTCAAGGTAATTTTTCCGATTGAGTAACGATCCCACGATGAGGCGACATCTTCGCCTTGCGCCTCGCCGCGCCACCGGTCGGATCATCTCCTTTCAATATCCACCGCAATCACAATACACTCCTTCTTCACCCGTCAAGGCGTGTAATTGGAAGCGGCTGCGTTACTTATTTATGGGCCGAAATGGATAATAGATTAATAAACGCTCCTCCGTTTTGGAAAGCGCAATAAGTTCGGTTTTCAATTAGCTGCCAAAGCCGGGCGGTCGCGGCTCCCCTGCTCACAAAAGGACCTCCATTCACCAAAGTCCTTTCGTTTCCGGCGCGGTTAAAAGCTCCAGATCCAAGCCTTCTAATATTTTAGGGTTCTTGCGTAAGCGTTGGTCTTTCACCACGACTTCCGCTCAGGGTACCAAATTCATCCGGCCAAAATTACATTGAAAAAAAAATCTCGGTATATTTACTAAGAGAAGGGTAAAATTACCAAGAATTCAGGGTTCTATTTGATCCCACTTTTTTCTTGGTAAAATTACCACTTATGGAATTGGTTATTTGACCGAGAAATCTCGGTAAAATCATTGAATTTCTCGGTAATTTTACTGGACCTTGGTAAAAAGGTCAATATTTTTTTATCAACTGTGGTAGAATTGCCGAGATAAAATGGCAAAGTTACCGGGAATTGATTACCAATAAAAGTGGTATTCTTACCTGAAAAAAACGTAAAAATACCGGTTTTTAGGTAAGCTGACCAGTCTGTCTTGGTAAACTTACCAATAATTGGTAAAAAAAGTGAGGTGGTAAAGGTACCAACGGACCTTGATAAAAACGCCGAGAATTTTTTTCAGTGAGGTGGATCCTCGCAGCTTTGACGCGGTTTACTCTGAGAGAGAGAGTATGAATTTGATCGAAATAAATCGATCGAGAGATAAAAATAGGAAACTAGCGACGCCGATTTAATTGAAACTGATTTGTTCGATGAATGATCAAAAAACCCAACGTGGATTCGATCGTCAACCGATCGAAAAACAAAAACGTGAACCAATCGATTCATCTTGATCAACAACTAATTTAAAAGAAAACCATGCAGTGTTGATTCGATCGACATGAATCGATCGAAAATTTAAAACGTACGAACCGATCGATGCCGATTCGATCGACAAATCCGTAAATTGATCGACCAACCCGTGAATCGATCGAAAATTTGTAAAAAGATCGAATTTTTTTGATCGAATCGGTGTCGATCTGTTGTGTTTTTTGAACGCCTCATTTTGACCGATCCGACACTAGTTTTTAATTAGTTGGCGATCGGTTCACGTTTTTACTTTACGATCGAATCGACTGAAAGTTACTGGGCGTTTCGCTGCGATGTCATTCAAAACACGAAGATTCCGACGAAAGTCACTCGTCCTTCGGAAATTAAGCTAAATTAAGATGCGAGATACAACTATATCAACTCCTGAGCCGCTCAAATTGCATCCATCGAGTTGAAGGCGAACTTGATTTCTCATTGCCGTTGGCAATTTTTCAGATATAAGCGCGAGGGTAGCATTGGAAAAAAAAAAAAAAAAAAAAAAACACATTGGATCTAGAGTCCAGACTCTTAAAAACATCGACAAGAAAAAATACTCTTGATTCAATCAGATTTAAGCTTAAATCAAGAACCAAGCTTCTTAATTTGAGCGGATTTCCTTTTGATTTAAGCTGAAATCTGCTTGAATCAAGAGTCCTTTTTCTTGTCAATGTTTTCAAAAGTTTGAACTCTAGATCCAATGTGTTTTTTTTTTTGTTTTTTTTTTCCAGTGAGGGCTACATTCTGGCTTTTGCAACTTATATCTACGTCAAAATCAAAGTATTTTTCTGCGGAGAGAATCCAGTAAATATTACTAGACGTTTCGCAGAGCGATGGTCATTAAAAACACGAAGATTAAAACGACAGTCACTCGGCCTTCGGACATCAAGCTCCACAAAATTTGAAAGTTACTCAGTCGTCCGGGGACTATTGGAACACCCCGGAACTTGGAGGAGCTTTTTCTGGAGCCTACGGCCCCACCGTAATTCATTTTTCTCCGTGTCGAACTTGATTGGCTCTTGCGTACTTGCTCCACGGATATTGGAAAAGTATCTCCCGACGTGATGTAAGTAATTTACTTTCTTCGAAGATGCACACGTGCTTGTGGACTCCCACGAGGAGCCCTTGACTTTGAAATTGTTTGAGTTGACACTACAAACAGAATCGCACCCTCCTGGAGCGGCTGCGACTGCCGACGTCGAAGCGTAACTGAGGGCCGCTTGCGTAACCGTAACGGCGCGCCACACGGTGGATCGAGTCAATCAAAGAGGTCGGACATTAAATTTTTTTACTAAAACTGCAAATTTTGATGTTTATTTCGTCACATCTTAAATTTTAACGGGTGCTCCTGGAAGAAAATTTCACAAGCAAACCAATAAAACCACTTTTAAACCCTCAAAGTTTTGTTTTAACGGAGTTTTAAGCATTCAAAGTTGCCAAATTTTGTCCGACCTCTCCAACTGACTCGTTGCACTGTGCGCCGCCGCGCCGCCGCGGTCCATTAGCCGCCGGTCATAACTTTCGGCGGGAGACCATAGACCACTGGGAAGGAGCACCCGGGTTTCAATAACCGATTACGCTGCTCATTGAAAGTTCTCCGAGCCGGACGCCCGGGTGACCAAGTTCACAACTTCTCACCGGTAACCATAAATCAAGAGGATCCGTTCATCGTAGCGTCGCTGTCAAATCGAAGGGATTATTCCATGCTCCAGGATGGTGGAATTGGAATAGTGCTGGGGCCAACGTGTTCTGCGGTAAAAACAAGGCCAAAATAATTCGACAAATTTTCGTTGGATTCAAAAATTTGAACTTATAATCTCAGTTGTGCGCTGATCCTCATTAGTGTTCAAATTTTTGAACGTCGTGAATATTTTTGGAATTATTTTGGTCTTGTTTCCCCGCAGCATAAAGTGGACCCGACATTATTCTACCGTCCTGTTACTCAAAGTTTGGGCCACTATTTTAGGGTTTGTTTTCATAAGGGATTAGATGGGAGCTTTGGAGCGGGATTTTCTCTTTTAGGCGGCTTGAGGAGTATNGAAGGAAAGAGAGGAAGAAAGGAGGAGAGGAAAAGGCTGGAAAACGAAAGCTCTAGGTGTTCGAATTTGAGACATAAAAATGAAAATATTTAGAAAAATACGCAAGGAAATGAAACGAACTCACAATTAGTGGTAGGGGCGGAGAGCATGCAATTTTACGCAGCACAACTTTGCTTACCTGCAACAGAGAAACGTAAATGTTGACTGTTACTAAATTTGATAAAAATTGTGAACAGAAAATGAACCAATAAAAATTATATAATTATGAAGGAAAAGGGAACAGAAATCAGAATTTGTCTTGGAAGACGACTATAGAGTACCGACAAGGGGAGATTGGGAGGGTTTCAACCTCGCCCTCCCCCTCCTAACCTACAGTGAGGCTAAAAAAGATTGTGGTTGGAAATCCAATTTCCAATTTTTTTTAAATCCAATTAAATGTATTTCTTCATTGATGCTTGTTACATTAATAAATGATGAATGGGTCTTAAACAACGTCACCGTGAAAAGGCAACCCTGACTCTCGGGACAGTAAGTGACCTTGCCCAGGAGGAGATGAAGCTCCTCACTTTCATTCTTTATTTGGACTATTTATTTACACAGAGCGATTGCCCCCCAGAAGACGCGGCTAAGTGTGAAATCTGATGTAGGTACACAAGTCGCGCCGGGGTGTCGTACCTGGCGCTTGCTGCGATCAACCCGTGACGTAAGCAAGTTCAAGAACAGTCAATCAAACAATGAGGTGCCGATGCTCGCTTGGAGTTGCTCTTGCGGCTATTTACTTAATTGAAAGCACTCTTGTGACCAGTCCACCGTCCCGTTCGCTTTTGGAGAGGGCGTGAGTACAACACAGATCCGGTGTCTGGTGAGGAGTTGATAAGATCAGCCATCCGTCAAACGAAAAATCGACGAATTTTCATTTGACAATTGATAACGAGCGACTTCGATTAACTTTTCAGGGTGTCTCGTTCTTTTCCATTCTGAGAAATCCTAATGAAATCCTGATTTTGCCTGATTTTTGACTGTTAAATCCAGATTTCATAGTTTTTCCAAATCCTGATCAAATCCTGATTTTTTGCGGAGAAAAATTAAAATTTCTGTAAAAGCGTATGCGAAAGCAGAAATTTAAAATTTCGGACGGCCGACTTTTCTCACATCCTGATTTTACGACCGATTTTTCCTCAAATCCTGATGAAATCGGGATTTAATCCTGATTGACCTCAAATCCTGATAGAATCTGGAAAATCCTGATGCTAGACACCCTGCTTTTTTGGAGTAAAAAGTACTACTGATGCATCTTCATTTGGTAAATGATTAACGAGCGGCAAACTACGACACGGACGTTACGTTTTCGACCGGATCTGGTGACGTATGACGTGCGCAAACCCAACGAGTCAACAAGGAGGTGAGGGAGCAATGCAAAACGACCAACATTAGAGACGGATCAGGTGAGAATGCACAGTCGCAGCTGCCAAGTTTCGGAAAACTTGCCGATTTTTTATGAAAAAAAAAATTACAAAAGCGACCATTTTCCGCGATCCGTCTCGGCGTTTTTGCTTGGCGGCAATTTTTCCGATTTGCCATAAAGCAAAAGGCTCTATTATAAGGCAAAGTGGCCAATTCTCAGTAAAAGTGCACTTTCCCCCAATTTTTTAAAGTATTGAGTAGGATAAAAAAGAAAAAAATTATAAATTTTGAAAATCATCTGAGGACCTAAAATTTGTCTCCCGTTCGTCGCGACCCTGGGAGCTCGAGGCCGCGGAAATTGTTGGCAACAAGTTTAAGGGATTAGTTAAAATCAAATTGAGGGTATTAAGGAAACCTTACTCACAAAATTTAGGGTAAAATTCGCCAATGTACATATTAACGTGGATTTCACTCAGCATTAGTTCGAACGAAGATAAACCTTCCGCCAAGCCAGTGGCAACTTTTCTTCCAGAAAAAATTTTGGACGGGAGTTTTTCAACGACATTACATTGATCATGCAATATGTTGGCAATCCTCTGCTATAAATCATGATATCTAGCATTCTTGACAATGCTTATTCTCTGAATTTTCCCTGATTCTCAAGAACTCATTTCCTGATGAGAAAACGAAGTTTCCTTTTTTCCACTTCCTTGGGGCATAAAAATGTATAATATAATTCTTCAGAGTTCCAGATATGAGTGTCGATTTTTTCATCTTTCAGCCGATGCTTTGGCGCACATTCGAATCTTTAATTCCAAAAACGTTCCTGATCTTTCCGCATAAATTGGGCGATGAAAGCTTTTCTATTATTCTGATGGTTTGAAGATTTGAACACTTCATTCAAGAGGTCAATAATGGCGGCTCAGGTGCAGTAGTAACACAAAATCTCAGCGATAGAAGAAGTAATTTTTAGTTTCTGGAATAGATTAGATTCCCTGATTTTTCCTAGAAATTTTTCATTCCCTGATAAATCTCGGTTCTCTCCAATTATTCCCGGTCCTAGACACCATGGATAAATTCTTCGCAAAGTTCTGCAACACTGGCACAGTGTGGGGAGGGGGGAGGGGGGGAGGGAGGGAGCCGAAAACGGAAATGCATGCGTGTCTGATTGGGAATCGCGAATCGGTTCGGCTCCACGTGGTGAAACCGCGGAACGCAACTAGTTCATGCACACTGCACTCCGACCCCTTCCTCAAGGCACCCTCCTCCCTGCGGAGGGGAGGGGGAGGAGAACGGATATTACCGTCTCGAAGACTGACTGAGGCTCCCGAAATACCGCACTGGTGTTGGTGAGTGATGAGATCAGGGTGTCCATAGACTTAGCGAAAAAAAAAATCCCCAACTTTTCCCGGTTTTCCCTGATCTGATGAAATTCCCTGACCCCTCCCGGTTTTCCAGACCTGCAGACACCCTGGAGATTGATTGGGACGATGCTGAATGATTTGAAAACTTCAAGTAATTAATTTGTGCGCAACAGAATATTTATTTTTTTTTTTCAAAAGGTGCCATTGTTGTTAAAGGTTTCGCACATTGGCCATCCCAGTGTTGCCAATCTACGGGGGTCGCTAATGTTTATCGAGGGGGATAAAAATCGAAGAAAGGTGCCTCATTAATTTATGAACGGCCTCCTTCCATAATAAATGAATTATTCCGCCAAAAGTGAGCAGACGGAAAACGGCAGAAAAAGGATTGTATTGAGTTCGAGCCGCGTCGCGTCGCGTGCCATGCTGCATGCCGGCGCCTCTCTTTCATGAATATTCGTAGTCATAAAACTCGCCGCGTCGATAACTAACAGAGTGCACGAAAAGTGGACTTACTCCACGCATCTTTTTACAAACAATACCGTTCGGCGCACTCTGCTCGCAAACAGCTTCAGTTGATCTTTCCATATCCTTTCTCTACTTCAGATGGATTTACGCGGATAAATAAAGGGACGGTTGAAGAGACTGAACTTTCTACCTATAAATTCTTCTATGGGTGATTTAATAAACATATGCGATTATAGTCTGGCTTTCCCGACAGTTCCTGATGAGTTTTTACTATATCTCAAATCCTTAAAAAGTAATATTTATATGACCAAAATGTAATTTTTCCCCTTTATTTGTATTGAGAAATCAATTGGACTACATTTTATTAATCGGAACTACAATTTCCGGCTTAGTTTAGAGACAGCGTATGTGTCATTGGCTTCCCTATGTACATTAGTGTTTTTACGGATGAGCCAGAAATTGTAGTTCCTTATTGCTAAATGAAGTCCAATTGATGCTTTGATCAACGCTCGTGTTGAATGGAGGGAGCTACGGTGATGATAATCGTGCCGGATGGTTTTCAGGATTTCGGAAGAGATTTTTCGTGACGGATCAAACCGAAATTTCGGAAATGGCTATCGCACGACCGGAGTCAAAAATAAAAATCATCCGCCAGAAAGAAGGACAAAAAAAAACGGAAATAAATAAGAAGACGAGGAAGATGGACGATGGGAAGTATTAAATGTCAACTTAACCTTTCGACAGGACGAAGCCACGAGCACGATTGCCGAATTAAATGCGAGATAAGTTGACGTTTCGCGGCGTTAAATCGGAATGAGAATGAGAAACAATCGAGATTAAAAGGGGATAATGCGCGGCATTAGCGGGGAGCCAGCCGGCAAGCGAGCACTTTCTCCATCAGCACCAAACAGTATCGTTCAGCGGCGCCAACGGTTTGCCGTCAATGTTGCCAGCCGTGGAGCCTGACCAGAGACAATGCATCATACTGTCCTGCAGAATGATTGGAGGAGGGGGTGGGGGTGGGGGGTTCCATCCATAAATTGGACTTCATTTCGGGATTAGACATTAAAATTTTTGGCTTATTAGTAAAAAAACACTTCTGTGCGTGGGGAAACTAATGATACTTACGTTGATTCTAAACTAAGCCGGAAATGGTAATCCTGAATTGCAAAATGTAGTCCGATTGATTTCTTCATAGAAATTTATGGGGGGAAATTACATTTTGGTGGTATAAACATTGCTTTTTCAGGGTTAGAAATGGTCAAAAATTCAGGAAATGTCGGGAAATCCAGGAAATTATCTCATAAAATCTTTGGGGGAGGGGGTGGGGGAGGTTACATCCTTAAATTGGACTTCATTTGGCGATAGGGAATTAAAATTTCTGGCTTTTCCGTAAGAACACGTATGTAGATAGGGAAACTAATGGTACATACGCTGTTTCTAAACTGAGTAAAAAGTTGTGGTTCCTAGCTGCAAAAGTTCAATTGGCCTATATTTAACCAAAATCAGCTTGACTATCTTACATTACACGTACACGGAGAAAATACGTAGAGCGTAGGACTCGAAGTCCAGATCGTGAATGTCAGAAGTTTTCGGATCAGGCATCCGAAAATGTATAGGGTCCAGCTACCGAAGTTTGGGTCACATATCTGGAGTACTTCGGTGCTTCGGCCGACTCCTAGAAGTTTGAACCTGCGTGACGTAGAAGACCGGAGAACTACAACGACTAATCGAAAGCGTGTACGGAGGTAAGTTACCATACGCACGGTGCGCGCAGCTTTTGGAATGTTCTGCACTGCGTCACTCGAGTCTCGAATTCTCTTTCTGTTTCTACCACTGGTTGACGCGGATTAGGGAAAAAATACTCAGACAAGCACCGTCTCATCAACTTTCTTCGCACGCGCTTCCTCTCTTCGCAACGTTGTAAGATCCCCCCGCAAACCACCGTAATGGACTTTTTTAGTCGTACATCATAAAACTCAACGGACGTCGCTGATGACTCCATCGATGGCAATTAAAGTGACCTTGGGTTCCTCTTGAGGGTATAATCAATCTAACTTCCTCTGCCTGAAAGCCCATGTGTGTGTGCACCTCTTTCTAGACATCAATTTAGGCATCAAATTTTTTTTTCGATGAATAATTCCATCGATACATGAGAAAATCGCACGAGAAATTCTAAAAAAAATTGTTTATTTTACTTTTGGAATTGGTCAGAGTGAGATGAAGACATACGGTGGTCAAGAGAGAGCGAAAAGATACATTATCTTTCATTGGAACTGCGGGGCAATTATTGAAACTGATGGACAAAGCGATAGACAAAGAAGACATAGGGAGTATGGAGCGATCTTATTGGTTGACATGATCGGTTCTTATAGACTAAGGAAGAAAATGATGGACTGACTGTCGGGTCTTTAGTGAGTTGCCGCTAGTTAGTCCATTACCTACCTCCTATGTCCATTGCCACCACCTGCTTCCACGAATAGGATCCCTCCAAATCCCTTTTATCGTCTTTGTCTATAGCTTTGTCTATCAGTTTCAATAATCGGCCCGCAGGAGGACACTTGGTCAAAGAAGGTATCGATGACCAAAGTGCGAGACCACGTACCTCCGTTTGCGACTTCCTGTCAGACTTTACTTTTTTCTTGGAAAACTAATCAACGTAATTTCTTGAAAACTTCCTTGTTTTTTCTTCGCTGTTCGCAGAATATTTTGTGTAGATTTCAAGCTATAGAGTTTACCTGTTTCCCTTTAAAAAAGTAAACTAGGAGCAGAGATTTAGAAACACCACAATGAAAATGCGTGGTTTTGCACCCTAGCCATTGCAATACTGTTATGGCGTCACGACTGAAGAATCCATTCAGACTACGAGCTTCCATAAATTGATCAATTTGGACCGCCATACTCTAAGGCAAACGTTGCGATTGTCTGGTGCGTCGAGTCATCTCTATTAAAGTTTACAAGGAAATAACTTCGAATCTGTGATAACGGGTCTCGATCGAACCTACAGCTTGGAATCGAGAATAGCATCAGTGGACTGTAAGAACATGCCTTTTTGGACGCGATCGACAAATAATTGCTGTTATTTCCGGGGTATTGGTAAAAAATTACGAGATTCCGTTTGAATTGTGTAAGGGCAGTAAGGCAATTACGTGTTCCACAAAATATTATATTGTTGGAAAGTACTGATAAGGTGCAGACAATCATACTAACTCAAATACTAATCATTGCCGCACTTAGGACCGAAGATATTACGTTTTCTGAGAACCATCGCTAGAGGAAGGATAGAAATAGTTAAAATGGACCACTAGATAAGGTACGAATTTCAGCATTCTGATACATGTTTCTTAACCAAAATTTCACGTAAAACACGATGCACACAACGAAAATTACCGAAATTAACTTGTTACGAAGATATTTAATGATTCTTAATGCGTGAATTCAAACCACCCGCTAATGAAAACTCAATGCTCTACGTGATTCACATCGCGCGCTAAACGTTATCATGACAGTCTCTGCGATATAAAAATCTGGCAACCTCAATCTTGACGCTTTGGCTCAGTTATAGCAAATTGCTAATAGTTTGAACACCACATGATGGAAAATGAACATTGCTCGATTGAGAAGCTTGCTGAAACCGTTGTAGTGGGCGATTTGACTCACATAGAGTTTTGAGTTTCTTGTGAGCGGGCAGTTCAAATTCCTCGTAACCAATGTGAATTAAGAACGTTAATATCTTCGTTAGGAGTTAGTTTCCGTAATTTTCGTTGTGTGAATCGTTTTCTGCGTGAAATTCTGGTTAAGAAACATGTATCAGATCGCTTAAATTCGTACCTTGTCTAGTGGTCCATTACTTTAAAATTACTTCGAAACCGAATATTTTTGAAAGTTTGAGGTTACTCTGTCCACTAGAAACCGAAGATTGCTGAAAACATGGAATTTTGAGCCTCTGACACCGAGAGTCATAGATATTAAAAAGAAGTTGAAGTAAGGAAACCTTGGAAGGCAATAATGCACGAATGAAACGGATTCTGCAGTGAGACGAAGGAAAAGCAAATATGCGGGAAAGCTGACTGAAAAACAATTCTTTTTTTTTTTTGTATTAATTTTACTGCTAATGATCGAAACATGTGAGTTTTTCTTCTTCAGATATTACAGATTTAATTGACCTGAATTGCGATTTCTTATTGAAATGTTATTTCTGTTTACCATTCGCAGTTCAACTGAGCGCATTGAACCCCGAAATAGACTGAGATTCAGATGCGGTGATACTTTTCGAAGTTTTAAATTTCCGTTTTTTCCATGGAATTCCCTGATTTCTCTGACTCGGTAAAAATCCCTGCCTTTCCCGGTTTTCCATGCAGGCCCATTTTAGCATTAAAAACTGGCTGCATAACGTTTGCGCACACTTTTCTTACCGATAACGTCTGCGCACGCTTTTCACGAATATCATTTGCGCACACTTTTTACCGATAACGTTTGCGCACACTGCACTATTTGGCAACGCTTCAATGATGCGTCAGTGGTATCGCTTCGTGATAAGACAATTCAACGGATGGATAATTCATGAACGGACGAGGGGAAATTTTCATTTAAATAAATTCCAATAAGCAATCAATGAGTAAGTGAATAAATATGTTAATAAGAAGAAAATAGAAAATGAAGAAAGTTAAGAAAATTAGGTATATGGTTACTCACAGATTTTTCGCTGTTACTTCAGCTAAAAATGCTGTCACTGTCTTCACCGGAATCATATTCAGTGCAAGGACGGGTTTTAGGGCTGTTTTTAGGGCAGGTCGCATTTGAAGAGCAAGTTTCATCAGCACCATTTTCAGAAATGGATTCATCAGGCTCGTCTGCATTGAAAGAGTCATTTACAGCCTCCGGGTTATATTCTTCGTCTGAATCATTTTTGTCGGGGTATTTAACTTCACGAACCATTTCCGAAAACTCCGTAATTTTCAGGTCCTTATCGAGATACGAATTGGTTAAAACAATAATTTCATCATCTTTTTTTTTGTTGATCATTCCGTTTAGTGAACACCTCATCATTTCGCACAGATTTAATTTTCAAAAACAGCCCTAAAACCCGTCCTTGCACTGAAGATGATTCCGGTGAAGACAGTGACAGCATTTTTAGCTGAAGTAACAGCGAAAAATCTGTGAGTAACCATATACCTTATTTTCTTAACTTTCTTCATTTTCTATTTTCTTCTTATTAACTTATTTATTCATTTACTTATTGATTGCTTATTGGAATTTATTTAAATGAAAATTTCCCCTCGTCCGTTTATAAATTATCCGTCCGTTGAATTGTCTTATCACGAAGCGATACTACTGACGCATCATTGAAGCGTTGCCAAATAGTGCAGTGTGCGCAAACGTTATCGGTAAAAAGTGTGCGCAAATGATATTCGTGAAAAGTGTGCGCAAACGTTATGCACCGTAAAAACTAAACAATCGATATGTCACACCCCAAACCAGTTCCCTCGATGCCCGAAGGACTCGAGTATCCACTGTCCACTTAAAGGACCTTTTGGTCCGACTCAATGGCATTTATCTCCGAGCTCATGGCTTTCCATGACCCGAGAACTCGGGTGCGAGCGTGTCCGGTGGCACACAGTGGATCCAGTCAATTAGAGAAGTCGGACATGAAATTTTCGACAAAAATCGCAAATTTCGCTGTTTATTTCGCCACATTTTAAGCTTTAAGGGGTGCTCCCAAGAGCAAATTTTACGAGAAAACCAATGGAACCACATTTCGAGCCTCAAATCTTTATACAAACGGAGTCATGAGCTTTTAAAGTTTCCAAATTTCGTCCGACCTCTCCGATTGACTGGATCCACCGTGTGGCGGCCCGGAAGCCGAAAGAGGCGAAAGGAGCGAAAAACTCGGCGAGGCGAGCGCGGAGCGTGGAGCGTGGAGTCGCGGACTCACCTTCATGATAAAGAGCGGAGATCCTGGGACGCGCACATTCACTGCACTTGCACAGACACAGATACACCGCTCACCGTACCACCGCACACGCACAACTCTCACTACAAGTAATTGCCCAGTACCGAACGTGCTACCGCCGATGACTCTTATATGCGCCCCACCATCGCGCCCGACCCCACCTGAAATTCGAAAATCCCCATCCGTGGGATTTTTGTCCCTTCTCGCGTGGGAGGGGTGCAGGGGTACAGAAAATGCCCCATATCGCGATCCTAGGATCCGGGCAAGCATGGGGCAAAGTTTACAAAATTATGACTTTTAATTTCTAAAGACATCCTTGATTGGGCCTCCCACCCCTGGTAAGGGGGGACCCAATCAAGACCCTCCCCTTACCCAGGGTGGGCCCAATCAAGAATGAGCGGTGAGGGAGGGCGAGGGGGTGAGGGGGGTCCTAGGTAAGGGTGACGATAGGGGGGTTAAAATGAAATGAGGGAGTGCCAAATCCCTGAAGGGCTGTGGGAGGATAGAGTGCGATGGCGGTCAGGTGTCGCAGAGCGCCAGAGAGCGCTGTGAAAGCGGCTTTTATGTATGTATGACTTTTACTTTTAGAATTGCGCACAGTACTTTGGAGCCGTCCATAAATTACGTCACTCGTTTCCCCCGACTTTTTAACCCTTCCCTCTCCCCTTAGTCACCTACATATCACTTAAACCCCCCCTTCCCCTAGAAATTACGTTATTTAAAGCGTAGCCTCCCTTCTTTACGCAAGTGGGGGGTTTTAACCAACCTTTGCTGCAGGTGTATCACACATAGATTCATGTTGTAAAATGACTCGAAAATAACGTTGAGCACAATGGAAAAGTCTAAATTCCAATCCTATTCTCGCTAAGATGAGGTGACGTCACTTTTTCTGGACCCCCTCCTCCCCCTTTGTCACCTACAAGTCACGACAGCTCCCGCTCCCCCTCCTCCTGGGTAGGTGACGTAATTTGTGAACGCTCTTTCAGAAAAAGTGCTCTTCTTAGGTGATTTGAACGCGAGGGTAGAAAAAAAGCTGCAGTCAGTTTTGCCCCTTAAGACAGACCGCAGGTTTTATCGCGAAATTGAGCGTTTAGTCATGAAATCGAACAATTAGGCGTGAAGCAAGTCGAATTAAAATAAGGCCAAATGGCAAAAACGCCGGAGCGCTGCTAACGGTTGGTACATTAGAACTTTCTGCACCTCCGGCAAGGGGTCCTTTTGGAAGAAGACATAATAAGGTAGCTGTCCTGGAACTTAACGTTAGATTCCCACGTTCTCTTAAACCTTCGCCCCCCCCCCCCCAAAAAAAAAATGCCGCGCCGGGCTTAAAATACCCCGAATTTTGGAAAACTCTAGGAAGAAATTTAAATTTTGTTACTAAGGCCGAAATAATTGTTACCACAAAAGTAACATAGTCGCGAGGGCTAGAAAAGTGTATAGGGCCTAGACACATGCATAATATACCTATAATATTGATCATTTTGATGGAAAATGATTGAATGTAAGATGAGTTGCAATGTCCTAAATCAAAATGTGCTTCTTGTAAAGGCACTAGTGAGCTATCCTTAATTTATGTGCAGAGCTGGAAAATTGTAATGAATTCACATTTCTAAGTTCACTAGAAACGGCACGGAAAAAACAACTTAGCGCTGAGCCCGAACACTTAAAGTAAAATAGCGCTAACTACAGGTAGTAGTGCTGAGCCCTACAGCTTTAGGGTCCAGCCCTATACAATCTGTGGGGCTCACGAACACGATCAGCCCTATTGCCTGTAGTTGGCGCTATTTTACCTAAAGTATTAAAGGCCTCAGCGCTGAGTTGTTTTTTTCCGTGGAGGTTATCGAAAACACGGAATTGTAAGCATTGGTCACCAATATCATAGATATTAAAAGGAGACCTTGAACGGCAACAATGCACCATTAATACGGACTCTGCAGTCAGACGGAAAACATGGGGAAAACTAACCGCGACTTTTTTTCTACCCATGCGTTCAAGTCACCAACGACATCGATTTTGCATTCTGTTCAATCAGGCCCGCCACAAGGGGGGATACTGGGTCCCTGGTACCGGGACCCGTGTTACCCGTGATCCGTGAAAAACCACTACGAATTCACATGCAACACTTGTTTCGTAAGAAAAAACGAAGATATTACCCTAAAAATTTCGCAAAAGGTGAATAGATTTTCAGAAACACACTGGGGCACTGTAGAATTCTTCTTAAATTTTCAAAGAAGTATACTTCTTGGAAAAATTCTATCTATTTTCAGGATTCTCAATACAGACGCCGACAGACGGATATTTTTAGTAACTGCGTTTCATTTTCTTCCGTCGTCAGATGCTAAGAGTCTCCAGTCTGGGCATCCTCGACTTCAATGGCTCATGGCTCAAGTCCCTTGCTAAAGACAAACGAAGGGGGAGTCCAGGGTGACCTGGCCTTCTTAGGACTGAAAATAGTATCATATGCCCCCCCCCCCAAAAAATAAAAATTTTCCAGATGTTCTGAATGCAGCAATTCGCAAGTATTTTGTGCTGAAAGTATAAAAAAAAACATAATTATTCCGCAGAAATTGATGGAAAAATTCTTTATGGAAGCTTCAATTTCATTTCCTCAAATTTCAGAGGAAATCGACACGCCCAGCGTGCATGGAGGCTATCTCCATTTCAATCTTCCGTCCCATTCTTACGGCGCAATGATACAACTATTTGAACTCTCCGGAATGCGTGAGGTATCACGCCGCATTTGAAGGCGTTTTCAAAACAGCCAAGTTCCGATACCCGGATTATCGTTTCGCATAGTTCATATTCTTTTGTTATATTCCGTACCACTCGTTTATTTTTAATCCTCGTACAAAAACCACCCATTTGCTAAATACAATTCTAGCTGAAGCGCACTTCAGCTATGCATTCACCACTGCAAAAATGTCAAAGGAAATCGACACGCCCAGCGTGCATGGAGGCTATCTCCATTTAAATCTTCCGTCACTTTGTTACGGCGCAATAATACAACTATTTGAACTCTCCGGAATGCGTGAGGTATCACGCCGCTTTTGAAGGCATTTTCAAATCAGCCGAGTTCCGATACCCGGATTATCGTGTTACATAGTTCATATTCTTTTCTTATATTTCCTACCACTCGTTTATTTTTAATCCTCGTAGAAAAACCACCCATTTGCTAAATACAATTCTAGTTGGAGCGCACTTCAGCTATGCATTCACCTCTGCAAAAATGTTAACGGAAATCGAAAAGGCCAGCGTGCATGAAGGATATTTCAATTGTAATCTTCCGTCGCATTTCTAAGGCGCAATAATACAACTATTTAAACTCTCCGGAATGCGTGAGGTATCACGCCGCATTTGAAGGGGTTTTCAAATCAGCCAAGTTCCGATACCCCGATTATCGTTTTGCATAGTTCATAGTATTTTGTTTTCATTTCTAACCACTTGTTTATTTATGATCCTCCCATAAAAATTACCCATTTGCTAAGTACAATTCTAGCTGTAGCGCACTTCAGCTATACATTCACCACTGCAAAAATGTAAAAGGAAATCGACAAGCCCAGCGTGCATGAAGGCAGGCCCGCCACAAGGGGGGATACTGGGTCCCTGGTACCGGGACCCGGGCCCCGGAGGGGACCCGTGTTACCCTTGAAAAACCACTACGAATTCACATACAACACTTTTTTCGTACAAAAAAACGAAAATATTACCCTAAAAATTTCGCAAAAGGTGAATAGATTTTCAGAAACACACTGGGGCACTGTAGAATTCTTCTTAAATTTTCAAAGAAGTATACTTCTTGGAAAAATTCTATCTATTTTCAGGATTCTCAATACAGACGCCGACAGACGGATATTTTTAGTAACTGCGTTTCATTTTCTTCCGTCGTCAGATGCTAAGAGTCTCCAGTCTGGGCATCCTCGACTTCAATGGCTCATGGCTCAAGTCCCTTGCTAAAGACAAACGAAGGGGGAGTCCAGGGTGACCTGGCCTTCTTAGGACTGAAAATAGTATCATATGCCCCCCCCCCAAAAAATAAAAATTTTCCAGATGTTCTGAATGCAGCAATTCGCAAGTATTTTGTGCTGAAAGTATAAAAAAAAACATAATTATTCCGCAGAAATTGATGGAAAAATTCTTTATGGAAGCTTCAATTTCATTTCCTCAAATTTCAGAGGAAATCGACACGCCCAGCGTGCATGGAGGCTATCTCCATTTCAATCTTCCGTCCCATTCTTACGGCGCAATGATACAACTATTTGAACTCTCCGGAATGCGTGAGGTATCACGCCGCATTTGAAGGCGTTTTCAAAACAGCCAAGTTCCGATACCCGGATTATCGTTTCGCATAGTTCATATTCTTTTGTTATATTCCGTACCACTCGTTTATTTTTAATCCTCGTACAAAAACCACCCATTTGCTAAATACAATTCTAGCTGAAGCGCACTTCAGCTATGCATTCACCACTGCAAAAATGTCAAAGGAAATCGACACGCCCAGCGTGCATGGAGGCTATCTCCATTTAAATCTTCCGTCACTTTGTTACGGCGCAATAATACAACTATTTGAACTCTCCGGAATGCGTGAGGTATCACGCCGCTTTTGAAGGCATTTTCAAATCAGCCGAGTTCCGATACCCGGATTATCGTGTTACATAGTTCATATTCTTTTCTTATATTTCCTACCACTCGTTTATTTTTAATCCTCGTAGAAAAACCACCCATTTGCTAAATACAATTCTAGTTGGAGCGCACTTCAGCTATGCATTCACCTCTGCAAAAATGTTAACGGAAATCGAATATATATAATAATAATAATAAAAATTTTCCAGATGTTTTGAA
Source organism: Bemisia tabaci (assembly GCF_001854935.1). Taxonomy (NCBI): domain Eukaryota; kingdom Metazoa; phylum Arthropoda; class Insecta; order Hemiptera; family Aleyrodidae; genus Bemisia; species Bemisia tabaci. Next base: position 84,484 of record NW_017551372.1, on the reverse strand, counting down.
TGCAACAATTCGCAAGTATTTTGTGCCGAAAGTAGAAAAAAAAATAATTATTCCGCAGAAATTGATGGAAAAATTCTTTATGGAAGCTTCACAATGCGTCCGATTAGTCGTATAAATTCTAAAATTTCTCGAGGGATGCCCCTCGGACCCCCTCCCCTCCGTGCTTGGGACCGGACCTTAAAACTGGTACCAGGGCCTGAAGTTGGATGTGGCGGGCCTTAATGGATGAATTACATTTGCGGAGAAGAAGAAACTTGCTTGTTGTGTGGCGTTGGGATTGATCTGAATTAAAGTTAATTAATTAAGATAGTTAAAAATAAGTTCTGTCCGCCGTTATGAATGGTGAATACCCTCCCTGCCCTTCTTCAAAGAAGAAACTGTTCTTTCCTAGATTATGGGCGTAAAGAGCCAAGAAAATAATAGACAAGTACGGATTATAGCTCCATGAGGTGGCCACAGAAGTTGTGGTTAAATCAGCAATAGGAGAGGAGTTTTACAGAAAGTTGAGCGTTTCTTGCATACCCGCCTCTACGAACAGACTATACGGAAAAAGTGATAATGGGTGGGAGAATCACGAAAATAACTATCTCCAACTTCCAATTTCATTTCGATCAGAATCGCGAAAAACGCTTGGAGAAACGGGTTTTGCCGATTTTTCACGACATAAAGTTGGTGCGTTTGAAATACATTGAATTTTAAAAATTTTCAGGGATTATCAAATTTGTCTGAAAATGGGTTCTCATGCTTTTCTCTCATAATTTCCCGACGTCTATAATATCGCTCGGATCGGCAATGAGCCGGACCGTTCAAGCATTACGTAGGGAATTTTGGCCGACTTCTTGTGACACCCCCAGTCCCTCACCTCTACCCTCTTGTGAGGCACCCGTAAGACAACTTTTCACCCCCTCCCCCACTACGTTACTCACGACTGGCCTGACTTCCCCCTCCCTACAACAATGAAGCTTAAAGCGTGAGAAATGACTGAAACAAATAGACCGCGGTTGGCAGAAAGGAACCAAGCCACATCAGCTATTGCCAAATTTAACTGGGCAATTTCATATTTTACTAGAGAACGTTAGTGCGGATTCCTTTGAAAATTTTAAGAAATTTGTTTTGTACTATGGAGAAAATTCACTGTTTGCACGAAAATCCGCACGACCGTTTTCATGTAAAAAATTAAATTTCCCAGTTAAATTTGGCAATAGCTGATGTGGCTTAGTTCCTTTCTGTTTAACGCGGTCCAAATGCCTTTTTACTAACTGTGAATTGCCTTCTTTTCTCTTCTTTGTGAATGGGGAGGCTTTGAAATTCTGCTTGTGAAACATGCATCAAAACGCTTTAATCCGCAGCTTGCCGACTGGTCCATTCCCAAAATTGAAACTGCCAGTACCTTCGGTTTTCTTCTCAATGACGCAATTGGGCGGCAAATGCGACGCGACGCGATGCGACGACGCGGCGGAGCGGGTAACACTTGGCAAGCGGCGCGCATCGGGCGAGCTTGGACGAGCGACCAGCGCCGAATTACGGGTTCGGCCAACTTCCGAGTCCACCTGATGCAACGCGCTTTCATAATGCGACGCATCCATGCGTGTTACGCGGCCCACCCCACGGCTCGCCGAGAGGCAAAAAACGCCGTATTAGATTTCCAACGTTGCGATTCCCTTAAATGTAATGAAAATTTCCACGAGATCTTGTACGTATTTACCTTCCAATTTTTCGGAAAATTTTATCCTCGGGTTGAGCTACTGAGAGTATCTGAAAATTCAAAGGAAAATAACCATAACTTCCCTTAAAAAGCAATTTTTCACAAGAGGAAAATTTGGCAACATTGGAATCTGTGCACGACATTCTTGCTTATAGCACGGTAGAATTCATGTGCGGGACTTAGTTGCACAATAAGAGCCCTACATTGTGCCCGATAACGCGCTGATAATTGCCCTTCGCGGGCGGTTTTAATTGACGGGGGTGAAGTCCCTGCGCGGGCGTCGATGACGTCATGGGGGTTGTCCTCGTGACCAGTGCAAGCTCCGGTCCCAACCCGATGCTGCCCGAGTTACACTTTGAAACGAAAATATTGAAATGAAGTTGCAATTCACAGCAATAAAACAACACCTTTCGCACCGAAAATCTGCAATATTTTTACATCATCTAGTCAATACATGCCGATTTTGAACGAATAATGAAAAGAGTCCCATGTACCTGGGAGAAAGATGGGCATTTTGCAATGCAAAGAAAACTTGCAAATGACAGGAGCCCCTTCAATTAGTAGATAGGCAACCAACACAACACCCCTATGCAGTTGAAATGAATTGACTGTGTACTGTGTAGGTAATCGCAATGTATTGAAAACAAAGCTACTCGCATGGCTGAGCTCCTGAACCACTTAACTCAAGTATAGCAAAGTTTTACAATCATTATAAGACGGAAAAGTTTTGCCTTGACACACATATTGTATCAAAATCGTTTATGAGCTGTAAATATACTTACATTTCAAGGTTGCAACCTTAAACACGCAAGATGAAATTCAATAATTGTTTTAAAATTTCTGCACCTAGGTACTTCATTTTTTAGGGGAAAAACTCTACATCATGGATTAAGATTTTCGCATGATGACCGTGGAAAGGTGAAGGTGAATCAGAGAAAATTTCAAGCTACTGTGTTGTTTTCCTTTTTCAAGAGAACGTAAGATAGGAGAAATTTTGAGATTATAAAGTTGAGATACGTCATTTTGAGTTTAGTCACTAAACACCAGCTTTTCTTTTCTCAAGCTATAGGATACTCAATTCTCTGAACAAGAATTTTCCATGAGAGCAATAGGGCTTGGGAGGCTTAAAGATAACCAACCAAACCATAAACAACTCCTGAGACTGGCACCCCTGGCTTATTACCTGGACATTTTTAGAGCCAAACTCCTCTTTACATTTACCCCGGGGATAAAATGCATAAGCTGTCTCAAATTCAACTGGAATCTATATGATCTGCCTTCCTTTCAGCTTAAACTAATTCACACAATAAATAAGAGTTTCCAACCGCCTGAATTTCAATAAAAAATTATATAACAACGACCACAACACTGAAATGCACTGACGCTTTTTTAAAAAAAATAATACTTTTAAAAGATAACAAAAGGGATTTTTGACGCATCTTCAATCTGTGATGCCCATTCAAAAATTACAAATAAACTAAAAAAGATAACAATTTGAACTTGAAAGAAATTCAGTCACCAACAATAACAAAAGTGAAAGTCACTAAACACACATCTTGATTTACAACATGGCAGCTTGTTTATCACATTCTATTTTTTTCTCAGAAAAACCAACGGACATGGTTTTTTGTAAGATTTTCTGCTTTTTTTGCATTTTGACCAGAATGATCTGTGAGGATTTTGAACAATAGAGCTAACTGGTCTTCTTTTAAAATAAATAAAATAAAACGACAGAAGCGATTCAGAGACATAGCAATCAAGATGCAAGTTCTGCAACTTCCACTCATCAATAGATATAGCTACAGTAAAAAAATATATAAGAGAGAAATCACTTACCTATTGACGGTTGAAAACTGACGAAACCTCCATACGTTCATTTCATGGCACATAAAGACTAGAGCTCCTGAGTCTTGCATGTTTGGCTAAAATTAAAAACCTTTACAAGGTGCTCTCTATCTGTCATCTCTCTTTGTTTGACTCTTTCAAAGTTTGTACACTAAAGTCTTGGAGCTGAGTCATGCGACACTTTCCATCATAGGATGTGTTAGAATAATGGTTCATACAGACATCCCACTCCAATGACTCGATAGAGCTCCGGTCACTGGGGTTGCTCGACAAATCATTAGAAGATATGGTTGCAAGCGTCGTTGCATAGTCACTCTGAACACAACTGGTTGCTGATAAACCTGAGAAAAAGAGAATTTTAGCCTAAGATGATGAAATATTGAGGTTGCAATAAAATAACCAAAGTTCTACGCATTGTGATGCCTGTATTTTTAATGTAGGCAATTTTTGAACTGATACTGACCATATATTCAAGGCTGTACTTCCTAGTAACACATACTGTATGCTACTGACATCTGTGATAAATTTAAAAGAAATGCAGAACATTTAAAAGTATTGGAGAAATTATACTTAGGCATACATTTTTTCAGTAACAGCACATATATTATGAAAAATCTCAATTTTATAAGCTAATTTTGCTTTCTCAAAGAGATTCGTGGATTAAAATGAAGTCAAAGTAATGCCAAATTGCAGATCTTTCAGTGTCTTGTTCATTTTAAAAGTATAGTTGGTATCCAAAAATTACAGGGATAACTTGAATTAGTCTTTCAAGTAAACACAGGAAAAATTAAACTCACCTTCGTTTTCCCACTCCAGGTCGAGGGAACTTGGAGGCGAGTCTAATGCCAGATAATGATTTGTTAATACTCCAGATTTCATTTTCAATAGCTGTTTCGCATCCAAAGTAAGAATCATATCCCTGAAAAAAAGATAAAAAAATTATACCTACCGAACGATAAGATATTTTCTTTAGGACACAAGAGCCAGACGGATGTTTTCAGTCATGTCACCATTTTTGATAATTCATTTTCTTAAAGAAATGAGTGAGTTGAACTCCCGGTAATTCTTTTGGATGTTTTGTACTCGAAGTAACTGCAAAAATCGGTTTTTGAAGTTGCCAAAATCTGGACTCATTTGAAGTATATTTTGGGTGATCTGACATGACATAGGCAGCCCCTCATGGGCGTCTGCGTACATTGACTGGCCGGAGCCCAGCCGAACACATAGCCTAGTTAAGTCATCACGACTGTCGGCCATTGGCTAGTCAGATTTTAATCAGCTTTTTCTCCTCTTGGAAACACTGGTTTAATGGAATGTTTGGTTTTGTCCACATTTTACGTTGGGAATAACTATCAGATTGGCTGCAGAAATGCTGTACCACTGACTCATTGTTGGTTGTGGTTATAATATTCTGAATCACTAAACTAAAATAAAATCCAGCCACCTCCAGCAAGAGCAATATTTTTTACAGTTCATATTCAATTTTAATTTTTAGGAGGAGGGCTGATGGATTTTCCCTCAGAGTGGTGGAGGAAGTCACAAAATAGAACTTTCCTATCCACATTAATATAATGGAAAATGAGTCTAAGTGAAACTGACTTACTTTGAGTGGGCCGTTTCTGGTTTCAAATGGCGCAAATCTATCGTTTCATTTTGCCGAAGTACCATCTTTTGTAACTTCTTTCTAGAAGCCTGCAAGTCAAATGAAGACATCTAATTTTAAAAATGACTCAATGAAAAAGGGTATCAAGTTTATGCAACAATAAAAACAACGAAGTGAGTGCTTAAACAAAAAACAACATGCAATTTAGAATGTTTAAGTTATAGTTTTCATAAATATCTCGTCATTGCCTCTAGTAATTTTATAACGTTGGACCTGATAATGATTGCCAGGAAGTTGCAATTGACGTGAAACCAAGCTACCAAAGTGTGGTAATGAATATAGATGACTTTTTTATGATATGAACCTTGCTGTAGGTAATCAACGTAATTTTGAAAATAATTTTTGTGAAAACCATGCAATCTGCAAAACTAATTTATCAGATTAAAAGCAAAAAATCCTGCTTTAGCAAAATGCATATCCGGCCTGTCTCTGCCAGAAAGTGCTTTAATCAGTTAAGAAGAAATAACGAAAATATACAGAGAGCATGACAGTGCAATAACAAGTTCACATCTCACCTTCAATTGCTCCCAAGATAAAATTGAGCGAGCGCTAATCCCAGAATCAAAGCAATAATGAAACAAATTAATGAAGAATCATTTTCTTTGCTCTATTTGACCTGGAAAATTAGCGTTTTCTTTGCCACCAGGTAATCCTACAGTAAAATTGATATTGACAACTTGGTAAAAGTTACCTACTTCTTTCCTGACAAATTTTTGGGCCTGTCCTTAAGAATTTTCATGAAATATTGAGAAAAATTCAACGAAATTGATATAATTCAAATATAACTTGTTCTTCTCATGGTGGGTTACTAGGACCTTCAGATGCAGTTTCATCAGTCTGATTGGCATCTTTTCTCTCTTTTGTGTGCCTACTGATTGGAGATTTTCAATTGCAATATTTATTTTAAACCATAGACTCAAAGGAAAAAACAGACTTATGTTTGATCAAATATCAACTCATTTTCCATATCCTAAGGCCTGCACCGCCTATTTCAAGTCATAAAAACATGATTTTTTTAATGCACAGTCCTAGGTTTGAACAAGGATTCTTCCTTCCCTTGGAAAAGATAGTACATCGATAGTTAGGCTAAACAAACTTCTATCTTAATTTCGTCCGTCCCAGATCTTCCTTTTTCCTTTTCATTGAGTCTTATGGAGGAATAGAACTTCAGGCATATTTTTCTCTGTTCAAACTTACTGCAACTTGGTACATTTTTGTTATATTAGGCGCATGTTGAGGTACTGTTAAAACTGAGTACTAGAGAACGCAAGGGTAATCAAAGGAAGAAGGCAATGGAAATTTTTGGTCTTGAAAGTGAGGCAGGGTTGCAGGAGCAAAGAGGGACTTGAATGTCACTTGATATACTTACTTTACCTTTTCTATGCTATATATTTGAAGTTCTTTTGAATTCTGCAATTGTGATATTCGTTATTCTAGTAACGTGATCAGAATGTGACAGAACATATTTCTACCTACAAGATTACACCGAATGAGGGGATAAAGTTAATTATGTCAGCTAAAGAAAGTTGAATGACGTACCGTTTCATGAAAGGGACTCCACTTGATGAGGTCCTGAAGGGTCTCTAAATAAAAATCAAAAGAAAGATTTGTTAGTGTAAATACCATGCAGCATTTTGAAAGATTATAAGCACCTAGGAGAAGTTAGCTCAAATACTTTTCATATGAGCTGACTCATACATGAATGTTTGATATATGGAAACAACAGATTTTACGTGTATTTGCCCTCTGTTGGAATGAATTTCTTCATCTTTTTCAAGATTATTCAGTCATTGACAAAGAGATTAAAATCCAAAAGGCACATTATTATAACAACATTTCTTAGCGGTGATAAATTTCTGATGCTCCTGCTTCACAATTAAATAAGGTCATCAGTGCACACAGTATAAAGTTTATCAATAAAATACTCACATTTCTGTTGCTTTTAGGTTTCTTGGAATTTTTATTTGAGTATGCGTCTTGATGAGTGATTTTGTAACATATCTGCGTTTACAACACAAAACAAATCAAAAGACAATGGGAGACCAATGCTAAAAACTAAAGTATTCATTTTCAGCCCTGGTTTCCTATTTTCTTGTGTTCTGTTTCATTAAAGTATTTGGGCTATTTCTGTATATCATTCTTATCTAACAATAAGTTTAGGTATTTTTGCGCAAAAGAACAGTATCAGCACTTTAATGAAATCCTTTGATAAAGGCTGAACTGCATAGAGCATGGCACTTATTGAAATGTGAATGGCGTTTTCCTTCTTGAAAATATGGGTTGACAAATTTAAGTGATGATGCTACTTACAGCTCCCTCTGCGTACTGAGACTCAGCTAGCAAGAATTTGAGCTGAAAAAAAGATAAAAATACGTAAGATAAAATTGAACGAACCTATAGCAAAAATTTGTCAAAAAATAAAACTCATTCCCAACATAACCATACATCAAAAAATTCGAACCGTTATCATGGACAGAAGAAACTTCAATATGCTGTAGATGAACGTGACTATGCCAAAACGGATCATGTAAAATGATATAAATCAAAAGGAACTATCTCCTTTGCAACAAATCATGCTAACACAGTTCTGACTATGTTGCAAGCACGTCATATAGTACACACAGTTCCTTTCGATTATATTCATTGCCACATGCTTTCCTTTGGCATAAGTACATCCAAATATGCTCCAAATATGCCAAAATGCTGCATATACGCTGCTATATCTAAATATGCTACAAGTATATGCATTCATTTGTTCATTTTGAATAATCATCTAGTATTGTTTCCTTTAGTTTCAAAAGAGTTCACAGAGTTTATAAGAACAGTAAAAATTAGATTCAAAATTTAATGCTGTATTGAGAGGACAAAAGTTCATTCAAACCGAGTGAAATGAAAGTTCTGAGTCACTCACTACACATGATTGGCCAGCTATGAAGCCTACATCATTTCGTAAGTCTTACGAAGAGGTGGGGGGATTTTTAGAGCTGAGCATCTTGTGAAAAAAAATAATTTCTTACCTCCACTTCGTCCGTTCTTGGATTGAATGTAGACATATGAATGACAGGATTCCTACAAGCAAGAAAAGTATGGGTATTACATAGAAATACAAAAACAAAACCCTTACATATTCCGATTAGATGAACTAAAATCAACATACAAGTTTTTAAATTAATTTCTTTGCACAGCGACAGCGATAGACCCATTAAGTATCATAATAGCCCAATCTGATTCAAATACAGAACACAGGGTACACATTTTCTTACTTTCACCATCTATCAGTTGATGAAAATTAGTATAGATTTTCTTCACCAAACTCATTCATGCCTACCACCTAGCAATTAGTACTCATGCACAGTTATTACAGGAGATTATGACTGAAACAGTCTCAACTCGTATCTAACATTGATCTCTCTAAGAAGTTTCGGATTGGACCACTGCAGAGATCCCTGGGTGTAATTTGTATAGTCCACTAGTTAAATCAATGATCTTTTCTCCATGGAAGACAGGAGGCAAGCAAGCACTCTATTACATTCTAGGTTAGCCTACTTCTAAACCTGTACTTACGTGATTTTTCAACACTGCTGCCTTGCGCAGCACGGTGAGATCAGGAGGAGGCAGTTTTTTTTTTTTTTTTTTTTCTTTATTCAGTATGTATAGGACTACAAAGTATTAACTATATTTCTTATAACTAGGAACTAAAACTACTTTATAGTAATGGGTGGGCGGTATTATACCGACCCTTAACTAATTACAATATGTACAGTGACTGTAAATAAGGATTGTTGTAAGTATTGTATAATATGTATGTAAGTTAATTAAATAGATATTTACAAGTATGTTTGGATCTTAATTATTATGCCCCCCTACCCCGTTATAACACAGTAAAGATAATAAAGGAGATTAGAATTGGGTGCATTAAGCACGAGTGACAGTCGTTTCAGTCGCAATCAATAAGAATAATAAAAGACATTAAGATTAGCTCGATGTTAGAGCGCATTAGAAAGTGCCAAATGGTGGTTTTATTTGGGGAATTATAAATGTCTTTTGTCAAAAAATTCTATGAAAGTGACTAGATGAGAGTAAGAACAAAGAGGTATAACGACTGTCTTTTGGGGGTGAATATACAGAAGGTACACAAATTAAAAGTTAAAATTATTCTTAATGTCTTTTCTTCAAAATAACAAATACTTAAAGATAAATTTGGCATCAACACAATTTTTGAGAAAATTACCTCAGATGTTCGGGCGGAATGCGGGCGGCGATGCGGAAGGCGGCTGCAATAAAGTCGTTCCGTGTTGCTCCCCGCGACCCGGCGCCCCGGGTGGACAGGAGACTCGCCACGCTATGCGTATGTGAGTCCCTGACCCTCCGTGACGCCGCCCCGCGAGTGCCTCGCAGAAACACATGTTACAAAAAATAAAGAGATATACACCGCGAATAAAGTAATTTGTCTTTTGAGGAAAGTTAAGACATCTCCCTGGAAAATCCGGGAGGCGAAGTTATCTTTAAGGTTTTAGTCTATGAGCGAGTCTAATTGGTCCGCAACGCAGTCAAACGGTTTGCGCCGTTTGAGTCGTCTAAGTCCAATGCTGTATCTGCGGATTAGATCCACAGCTTCATTATTAGGGTGCATAGACAATCTTTGGGCGTACCGCAAAGACAATTTTTTTATAGTTTCAACCACCGGGGGAACGTCGAGGATCCGGTGAATTACGTCATTTCTGACGTAGTCATCCCAATGGATCCCCGTGAGCCCCCGGAGGATGTTACTCTGAACGGACTGGATCCTTTGGATGTTTGTCTTTGCGGCACACCCCCACAGTTGGCATCCATAAGTCCAGACCGGCTTTAGAATCATATTATACAAGAGAATTTTATTTCTAATAGATAATCCACTGTTTGGCTTGAATAGCCACCACATGGACTTATATTTGGATAGAATTTGCCTCCTTTTGGCCTGGATATGGGGGCCGAACGTTAGGTTCGTATCGAGCCTTATACCCAGATAGTTGGCGGTTTTTACAGCGGGGATAATTTCTCCGTTTAATTTAACTTGGATTTCAGGACATTTTATTTTGCTAAATGTGCAGTGCTGAGACTTGGTGCTGTTTACCAGAGTCCTCCAGCGTTTGCAAAATTTTGATGATCTGTCCAGTCCTCTTTGTAGGGCTTGACCGACCGTTCTAGCATTAGAACCAAAGGATGAAATACCCGTGTCGTCGGCAAAAGTCGAGACTCGTGTGCCTTTGGTTCTTGGAAAATCATACATGTAAATTAAAAATAAAACCGGGCCTAGACATGATCCTTGAGGGACCGATGCGTGAATAGGCATGAATTTTGAATATGTATCTTCATGTCGTACACGAAATGTTCTTCCATGAAGATACGAGTTTAAAAGCAGGTAGTAATTTGTCGGTAGTAGTTTGTAAATTTTGAGTGCTAGCCCGGCCAGCCAAACCTTGTCGAAGGCTTGAGCTAGATCGAGAAGAGTGACTGAACAGATCATTTTGTGTTCGAAACAATTTTCAATTAAGTTGGTAATTTTGTGGACTTGTTCCACAGTGGAATGTCTTTTCCTGAAGCCGAACTGGTGTGCAGGTATTATTTTTCTTTCATCAATAATGGGCATGAGTCTTTTAAGGAACGCTCTTTCAAAGAGCTTGCCCAATATTGACAAGAGAGAAATAGGTCTGTAAGATGATGCCAAATGTGCGGGCTTACCCTTTTTATGGATAAGTATGACCTCCCCGACTTTCCAAGTTGATGGAAAGAATTGGAAATGAAATATAGCATTAATAATGTCTGAAATTTTTTTGATGGCTTTATTGGGTAGATTTTTGAGCATCTCGCCAGTGACGGCATCCATTCCTGGCGCTTTCTTGACTTTTACTTTATATTTGATCATATCTGAGATCTCTGAGGGTGTCACCCTGCCAATTTCTTCTGGGGGAGGAGGGGTGATTTTAGCTCTTTCTAGTTCTATGTCTATATCGGAAATAATGTCTTTATGGGGTTGGAAAACTTCTGTTAAGTGGCGGGAAAACTCGTCGGATTTCTCCTGATGAGTTTTCGTCCACTCTCCATCAGGTTTTTGTAAGGGTTGTGAGAATCCTTGAGATTTTTTCAGATATTTGGTGGCTTTCCACAACGAGTAGTTAGTTGTGGGTGAGGGTGATAATTCTTTTAAGTAATTAAAATTTTGCTCTTCTCTGAATTCTGAGATTTTTGTTGTTGTTAATCTGTTTATTTTCTCGAAATGTTGCCTGTCCTTAAAGAATCTGCTTTTCTGCCATTTGGCTCTAGCTCTTCTTCTTTCAGCTATTAAGTTCCTGAGTTCAGGTGAGAGACATAGTGAAGTATTAGTATATTTAATTACTGGTGACACCCTAGAGGCCGCAGATGTGATCAACTCCGCTAGTTTCTTGGCTTCTTCTTCTAGTTTAAGAATACTGTCAATAGGGCAAGGATTGATTTCTTGGTTTAAATGAGATCTGTATAGGTCCCAGTCTGTTTTGGCGTTTGTTATTTGATTACGTCTTTTTAGGATAATCGATTGGTGTATTGCTAATTTGATAGGAATATGGTCGGAGTTCATTTCGATCTCAGAACCTACAGCTAAATAATTCCTAGAGACATTACGGGTAATGAAAAAGTCAAGAATGTCCGGCTGTTTATTTGGGTCACTTGGATAGTAAGTGGGAAACCCATCGGTAATGACATTTGCATGTTTGTCATTTATTGCTTGGAGAAGTTCCTTGCCCCTGGGGTTGTGACTCCTGCAACCGAAGGCTAGGGATTTAGAATTGAAGTCCCCAGCCAAGATAAGTTTTTTGGGGAGTTTATCAAACAGTTCGATGAAGTCGTCCTTTTTTGTAATCTCGTTCGGGGGACAATAGACGGAGGCTATGAATATCTCTCCCAGATTGGTCAAGACACTCACACCCACCGCCTGAAAGTTATCCGTCGAGATGTCCAAGTTAGGATCATAATAGTACTTGATTGATTTCTTAATTATAAGGCCAACGCCTCCCCTGCAGGAATCACTTGGGTGGTCTGATCTAAAAAAATCGTAGCCTTTGGGTCTCCCACGATACGACATGCCACTGGCAAGATGGGTTTCAGTTAACAACATGATATCTAGATCTCTGTCGTGGATGAAGCGATAGACTTCATCTGATCTTTTAGTAATGCTATTGCAGTTGAAGCATGCAATCTTGATGGGTAAATTGCTCATTTTTTGTTATTCATTGTATTGCCTGGATTGTTTTGGAATTTATTCTCCAGTGTGACTACCCTTTGGGCCAAGTTATTAATAGAATTTAAAATTTGATTCATGGTGTTGAACAGTTCATCAAATCTATCTGGTTGATTTTGATGACTTTGTTCAACTGCTGGGTTATTATTTTGGTTTTCAGATTGATCTTGATTAGCGTATTTGTTTAAATTGGGGAAACTCCTATCGTCTCTAAAAGCATCTCTAAAAGATACTCCTTTTTTAAGGGTGGATGCTGCTGGGGGAACTTGTTGACCTGTTCTAATGGCTTTTTTCTCTTCTATTTTTTTAAGGAGTTCTTTTCTTTGTTCCGTAATTGTTTTGGCGATCAGACAGCCCCTATAGCTGGCTGCATGATTGCCACCACAATTTACGCACTTAGGATCTGTAATAAATTTAGGTTTTTCACATTGGAACGATAGGTGCTCGCCGCTGCATTTTACGCAGCGGGGAGGGTAGTTGCAAAAGTTGCTTGAGTGATTGTAGCCTTGGCATTTTTTGCATTGTATCGGTGTTAAAGGGGAGTTAGATGGCATCGGTTCAATCATAACTTTCATGTTGGCTATTGTTTTGATTTCGAAAATTTTTTCAATATTGTCACTATGATCAAAGGTAATCGTGAACGTGTTTAATGGTTGGTATTTTATTGTAGGGGGGATAATTTTTGAGCAATTATCTTCCCCTGTTTTACCTTGTGTTGCATCCGCCACCGCATCGCCGCTACCGGATTCCGCCGATACGTCAGGGTTAACAGTTGGTTGTTCAGGAGCGTTAGCTGTGGGGGCTACATTGTTAGAATCCGTAGCTGAATTCGAATTGCTGGTTTTATCAGAAGTTGCTGAAACATTTAAGGAAGCATCAGGTTTGTTTTTTCCCGGATATTCGACTATACGTTTAAGATTGGGTAGAACAGATAGCGGGTTGAAACCGCTAGTTTTAAGGCTGTTAATGATATTGATAGTGGGGATGTCGTGATGGAGGCCTTTCGCTATTACCCTAATTGGTCTGGTGTTTTTGTTTTCAAATGTATTGAAGTATATATTAGCTGTTTGGAGCTCCTTAACTAGTTTGTTATGAGTTTCATCATCGATGGTATTGATTTTAAAAGAATCATTAGGTAAAACGGTTGAATTCCATTTGGTGGAATCAATTTTGTTTAATGCCTTGCATAGATCGTTAAATTTTGTGTTTATTGCCGTGTAAATAGGAGGGGGCTTTTTAAGTTTCTTAATTTTAACTTCTTCAGATTGGGATACATTGGTTGTTGAAGTTGAAAGGTTGTTAAGAATAGGGCTACTGTTGGTATCTTTATTGACATTAATTTTACCCTTTTCACTATTTTTGGCTTTGGTAACGGCTGCCTTAGTTTTTTTAATTCTGTTAATGGCTGAATTAATAATAGGGTTAATACTACCCGGATTAACAAATATTCCGTCGTCAGATCCAAGAGAAATGTCGTTAGCTTCGTCTTCGTCGTCGTCATCCATTTCGTCGTCATTTCCAAGGACGGCGAATTTGTTCTGGTCCTTAAAAAGCTGCTTTTGTGCCAGTGATGGAATTTTCTTAGATTTAGAGGGTGAATCTCCAGAGGTTTCCCTTTGTCTTTTGCCGGGAACTGGTATGGAGGGGTTGGGGTTGGCTTGTTTTCTGGCTGCTGCCAATTCTGTTACTAATTCGCTAATTTTTGTTGACATGGTATTAAGTTGCAGTGTAAGCTGATTAACTTGATTGAGAAGTTGGGTGTTTTGATTTTTAAGGAACTCCATTTCCTCATCCCTTTTGGAGGTCGACATTGCTGGGTTGGAGGATTTAATATTAGAAGAACCACTAGTATTCTTAAGGCTGTTTCTTCTAGAAACGGATAAGGAGAAAGAGCCGGAGGTATTCTTAGTAATTAAAGTTTGTGAAAGTCTGTTTACCTCCGATTCGAGTTCTGAATTTTTAATTCGTGTGCAGGTAGCGTCGACACAATCGGTTTTAAAATGCACTGTACACTTGCAGATAGAGCATTGTTCGATATCATGAGCAAAACACTTCCTCATAATTAGTCTGTGTATTTAAAAAATAAAGAGTATTGAGTGCTGGGGCCGAAGCCCAGCTTTAAAGTTAGTGAATTTTACATACGTTGTAAAATTGATTTAGGCTTTTAGGCTTCAAAACATAAGTCGTGGCACAAAATTGAACGCACAGTCACAGATCAGATAAGGGAGAGCTCCGAGCACTGAGGTCCGCTTCCGATCACAGTTGATAACGAACTCCGCTTTCCTCATAAAGGCGGATTCTTGCCTTTGAGTGAGGCTTTCGCAGAGGTATTAATCGTTTCAATCTCAAAGCTGAGGAAATGCTGTAATGACAGCTAAAGAATTTTTCCGATGTCAAACTCGAGTGGGTAGTACCTGTTACTATTCTGCTACGAGATAATGGCATTCTTTAACTTGCTTCATTGACCGTAACATACTGAAATTAGGAGGTCAAATTTAAGACAAAAATTTAATCAGATCAGATGTTCAAATTTCTTTAGAGCTGAGAGTGAGTTTTTAATTAGCAATTTGAAAAGTTAGAGGAGCCAGAGGTATTTTTCTCCCAAATACATTTAGTCAGATGCATAGAAGAACTGTCGCAGTTGCCGGGTCACACTGACTCCGTTGATTCTCTGTTTTTGAATAACCTTAATATGACCACTTATGACCGAAATTGAATGAAAAGTATGAAAGGAATCAATTACCTGCTGGAGCTTCCTTGGAAACTAGTTATGTGACCGAAACACGATCCCATTTTCACGCCCCAAGTGCAGTAAACACACAGATTCAACTAAGTTATTGGTGAAGTAAACGGAGAATAAGAGATTGATTTAACGGGTAGAAATATTGATCAGGAAAAGACTACGATGAGGTGATTATATGCTAGTGAAACTGTTCTGATGATAATTTCAGAAAGATTTAAAATTACAAAATTACAAATCCCGAAAGACGGCGAAGTGAAGGGGAGAAAAAATTGTAAACAAACGAAATTATCGTCAGCTGATTTTGGACGCGGCAACGTCGCCTTACGTCAAGATGCGCGCGCGCGCTAAAACAGTATGCGTTGAAAAAAAGAGCGGCAAATTTGAATTAGCGGACTTTCTCAAAAGGTCCGACACTGCATTTTCCATTTGAGTCCTAATATCAGTGAGTGCTACATGATAGAAAGAGATAGAGTTTCTATATCATGCTGTGGAAATGCAAATACGGCTTCATCGCTAGACTGTCTAATTTTGACGTGAGTTTTTTTTTTTTTTTACAATTAGGTTTTTTATACAATGCGTCAATTTCTTGTTAAAATTTCAAGAATTTCTTGGGGTAGGCCCCTCAGCCCCCTCCGTATTATGGGGTATTCTGTACTCCCCATCCCCGGTGGTAGGGGAACTAGGTTCCCTAGCAAAATGATCTAGGTGCGTCTATGGGCTGGCTGCAGCCAATCGCGCAAGTCGAGAATGCACCAAGCGCGTGTTCAAACTGGGCCCGTTTTGTCGCCAAGCATCCAAGATCCATGATAGCATGCATGTCATTGATTACCTTGAGAAGAACCTTATGCAAAAGCAGGTTAGCTCTACTGAAGATCTAAACCTGTGCGACCGTTGGGTCGTCGGATAATAAATTTAAATACGTACAAACGTTGTAAGGTCATAACTAAAACCCCTTTTATATTCAAATTGGCAACCGAGAGTGGACTACACTTGCGCATCTTAAAAACGGACGTCAATGCCACGGCCGTTTAGCTGTGTTACTGCACTTCCAGATAGTAAGATAGTCTCTGTGTCACGCTCTTTCCAGGCACCCGTCGCATGATTAGATATAGAAACTTTATCGGGATCAATCATTCAGGTAAGACAATACATCGGTAGCCCTTGCTTTGCACAGTTTAAATATTTTCTCAGGTTTCTATTTACCCTTCTCATTCAGATGTAATATTTGCTGAACAAATAGTTAATCCTTNGGGGGGGGGGGGGGGGGGTTCCGATTTTACTAATACGGTCTCAAAAGTGACGGTTGGTGACCTATGACAATTTGGAATAAAAAAAAAAAAGAAAAAAAAGAAAAAAGATCCTTGCTGCAAATCTAGTATATTATGAAAACCATTTACTTTTCCAATGATTTGAAAGTGTGAAAGAGAGGTTGGGGTTGGGTCTCTTGCACCTGGCAACCAAGGAGCCCAACCCCCGGGGTGCCGCACCTGGCGACCAAGGAGCCCTATTTCTGGGGCTGCCCCACCAGGCAACCAAGGAGCCCAACCCCCGGGAGAGCCCCACCTGGCAACCAAGGAGCCCATTTCCAAATTAATAAAAATTGTATCTTTCTCTTTAAAGACAGACTGACTGCTTAGCGCTTCTTTAATGAGAACGTATAAGAACTTTCCCGCTTGTTTATTCATTTCATGAGTCAACCGGTTACTTCATTGTGTTCAATTTTGCATTTTTCACTCGGTGCGATTTATCAAAAATGCCCGTTATCTCAATGCAATTGTTGAAATGCTACATCTGTTCGGGCGCAGGAATACTTCTACTGGGTAGCAGTGCATTCGTTCACAGCGGACACTCAAGTGTTGACGGATGCCCTAACGACGACGAGGAGGATAGATTGGCACTCGCCCAAGTTGGCGATTTGCTTCAACGGGTCTCCCGAGGAGTTGCGTCCCTTCATCGACGAGTGTCGGGCTCGCTACGCGCTCGACGTCGTATTCGACGACCACCTGCCCGAGAAGCAATGGAAAACCCTCGACCAGCTCAGCTCCTGCAGTTACACGTAAGTCGCAACCATCGACGTGGACGAATTCCCTAGAGTACTTTTTGTTTTAGAGTCGTAATATAATGTAATGAGCTATGCCGTGCTAAGGAGGAACGCCGTATGAACATTCGAGAGTTGCTAAATTTTCTTCGATAAAATGTTTATTTTTGAGCAGGGCCGGATTTACCTACTTGCCGCCCATGGGCCGCTTGTATTTTGCCGCCCCCTTCTCATTTGTTTTGAAACATCAATAAAAACCGTCAAGTGAACGTGCCGGAAAGGGAGGGGTGCATAAGACGCGTTTACTCGTGTTGGACACTTTTTTTTGCGAAAGCCCTGTCAACACTACTAGCAAAAGTTAACGGAAGTTTGCGCGAAAGTTAAATTCCATAAACTTGTCTCTGTGTTGAAACGGCCTTTCATTATTTATAAGAAATGAACGAAAACATTATGAAAGAACAAACATAAATGTGGTTTAATCATTTTAACTTCCGCCGCAGCGCTGCCACTGCACTGTGTTTGGCGCAATGCGTGAAGTATTCCTACGGTCTTGCAGGCGCAATGCGTGAAGTATTCCTACGGTCTTGTAGGCGCTATGCGTTTCACACCGACCGGTCGGTGCTGAACGCATGAACGCACTGTGTTGGACGCAATGCGTGAAGTATTCATGCAGTCTTGTATGCGTCAACATGTGGTATACGGTATACTTCCGACCGCGTCGCGCCGAGGGCTTCTCCTTTTCATCTTATCAAATCCTCGTCATGATTGCTCTCTGAGCCGCGCCGCGCGCCGTGCCGTTCCAGGCCAAATTGCGTGTTTGGTTTCTCTCTTAACTCAACTAATTAAGGGTGCTGTCTCTTGTATCACCGAAAAAGTGCGGAAAATTTGCGGTATGAGTGAATTCAGCACTAAAAATCACGAGGGTTTAGCTATTTTACACGAGTTTTGGTTCATTTCCGTTGCCAAATTTTTGAAAACCAATGATTTTCTCGAAAAATTGAGGGAACCACAACTCATTCAGGGGGCACTTTTGTAGAAAACTTTATACTTGGAAGCAAGTTATCTTATTATTCACCGTGGAAAACGCTCGTGCTGTCTGACAGTTTAACCTTGAATCACTTCGTACATATACCCCTTTTCCATCCTTTTTCACTCTTTTCATTGGCATATGTCCATTTATTATTTTTTCAGGTGCCCACTGGACGTGCGGCTTGCCCCTCTCGGCACAGAGTCTGTAGGTTTGGTACAGGAGACCTGGGTGGCCAAATACCCCGGCACAGATGAGCACATCGCACGCTTTGTAACTCATAACCCGAGTCTTGGCGTCTATGATATTGCAACAGGGGAGCTCCGTGCCTGGATACTCTGCAATGAGTGCTCTGAGGTAGCACTCCTTTATGTGACAGATGACCACCGGCGCAAGGGTTATGCTCAACTCCTTGTCAATGCACTCAGCGACCAACTCCTTCGAGCAGGAATTATCGCTCAAGCCAGGATACGAGTAGTCAACAAACCCTCCCTCAAACTCTTCAAGACCCTTGGTTTCAACTCGAGCACCGATACCTGGTTTGTTGTTGTTGGCAAAAAATACAATGAGGCTGCCGGCCAATAATGATTATCATTAGCAGCATCGAAGGCTAATAAAATGCAAAACTATATATCTCCAGTTTGATGTTTCAAAATCCGTTCCTATTTTATTTTTTTGAAAAGAAACAAGCTAACTCCATAGCTTGCAATCTATACAGCATATTTTGCTGGCAGAGAAGAAAAATCAAGGAAGTGCTCAAGAGAGTAAGTTGACTAGTTTTTCTCGGAACATATAAAATATGACTGGATGTTTGCAACATCGCAAACAAAGTTACATGATTTCGCACTTTGACTATCGATATAGTACCTATACCAAAAAAGTTTGCCTCGATGTTATTGGTGCGGTAAAGAAATTCCATCCATGTAGAAAACTCTAATAAAATCTAAGAGACGAAAATTCCTCACAATAGAGGGTCAATTCTAATTTGTTACTGATGTATTTCTTTAGATTTAATAGTATAAAGTCAAGAAATATTTTGTCAACTTCATGATGCATCTTGCTTGCACTTGGTGACTTTAGAGGACAGTTTGAAAACTAAGTCTCCTGACAAAAGGTGGTTTGTTGTACTGTAGGGGAATCATAAAAATATGGTTTGAGAGGAGATATCTCTCTTCTGAGTGATCTTTCTCCGCTTTCTGAAGGTTAGCTCAAAAATAGTATTTCTTTTTCTGTAACTTGAAGATTTTCTGAAGGTTAACAGGATTAACAGCGAAAGAGAATGTTTCACAAAACTACATGGGTAAAAAATACATGTAATAAAAATTCCATTAACATAAACCAGCTTATTTATTCTAAAAATAAAGGTAACTTTTCAAGCCAAATGTATACGTAATAAAGATCAGTTCATCAAAAATTTCTGAAAAGGCTGATTTGACACTTTTTAGGTACACAGTTAAACTTAAAAACCCGAAGATATTTTTTCTTTTTTTTGGAAAGCCATCAAAATTTTAGTGCTTTGGTTTCTTTTTCTTAAGGCCACAATAAAACAAAGATAAAATTTGAAAATAAAAAAATAATTTCTGCCTCATTCAATAAAAGAATGAGACATTTTAGAATGTCATGCAAAGAATACCAATAAAAATAACAATTTGCAAAAAACTAAAAATACAATAATTAATGAACATAACAAACTTGCACCTACAAGAGTACAAAATATATAAAACGAATGAATCAAATGAAAAATAAATTAATAGGTAACAAGTTGAAGAACAAAAAGAATAGTATGGTTGTACTGATGAATGATGAAAGGATGGAACTATGACTGCACTACCTTTAGAAGTATTTTTTTATAGTCGCCGGAAGTATCATCCTAAAAATAGAAATAAAAAGCAGGCAATAGATAAAAGAATTAGATCAACAGGAATAGCAATGAAAAAGTACAGAGAAAGGCAGCTCGATTTTTCAAACCGGTTAAGCGCTTGCACTTGGACGGCATGCAGTTCAAATGAAATACAAAAATAATACTTAATGACAGTTATTGGTATTTTGACGGTATAGAAGATTATGCATTTAACACAAAATTAACACTAACTTAAAACAAAAATAAAAAATTTGCGCAGATAAATTGAATGCGAATAATCAGATGCGCGGAGTCTGAATTGTTGTTGCATAGAGAACTATGTTGGAATCAAGTTATTCCAAAAGTTTTTGTAAGAGAGAGCTTGTATCTCCGCCTACATCATCCTAAACAGACAGAAACAAAGAGGAAACGTACGTGTCAATTCTACCATTAAAAAAACATTTGTTGGTAGTGATAACCGAAAGTACACTACAACTATTTGGCGAGAGCCTGTGATGTAGGCTTCTATGATTGAGGACTGGAGTCAAAGAGAGATGTTCTTTTTTATATTTCATAAGATGATATCTGTTCTTTTTATTTTGATTGATCCAAAATAAGCCAAAAACAAATTAATGCAAGCCTTTAACCAGTGATGTTAAAAATCCAAAACTTCAAAAACTGTAGATTTTTTGAGGGGAAAGAATCAAGTCTATTACTTTGTTCCCATTTTTCCCGGTAATTATCTTTTCACCAGCAAGAATATAATATAACTACATCCCTCTTGTAAAACTTTTCAAGACAAGCTGATGAGATTTTCGTATTTAGATTCAGATGAGGGAGGAAACCTAAAAAAAGGTTGCTTGAGTTTGTTATTGATTTGTATGGATGCATTGCAGGAAAAATATCATACCATCATACTGCCATCCAAAGCAAGACCACCGTAAGTCCATTCCAGATTCACAAAAATTATTTTTTGTAAGAGTACATGAGCACTTACTTACTTGCTTCTTTCTTTCAGTAATAGTTCCAGATACTATAAAGCGGTTACCCTAAAGATGTAAAGGACAAATGTTTGCTGGTTTTCTTGAACTAGAACATTTTGTCAGGGAAATAATGGAATAAGTCTAGAGTGGTGCTACGGTGTTGTTTCTGTGGGTGAAGGGCATCATACTCTGACAGCCCAGTTATGCAACAAAATGACCCAAACTTACAGAGTTTCCTCACCTTCCTGCATTCATCTTTCTTTTCAGAGGTTCTGGGCAGAGATGCCAAAAATGCCCAATTGCAGGATTGGGCCAATGATGGCTTCCAACAATAGAAGCAAATCGAAAATAAAGCCATCAGGCAAAAATACAAGCTTGCAGCAAACTGTCAGTATTTAGGAACCTTCTGCACCCTTGGTATTAGGATTAACATTGTGAGTTCAATTTGGCCTGCATGGGAGTAACATAACTTTTATTTCTTCTTTAAATTGTCGATTCTAAACGATTTTTTACTACATTTTAAATTGACAGCAACATCCAGAACTTATTTAATTACCCGGATGATGAGAAAAGATCTACTTGGGAGAAAGAGAAAGAAAATACTTACAGCAATCCACGATTCCAAAGTTTGGCCGTATTTTTCCTCGAAAGCAGCTTTAATATCACCAAGATCTATTTCTGACCGGGAGACGATGATCCGAATTAAAGTTCTGTCATCAGTTCCAGCTCCAGCCATACTATCATGCAATCTTTCTGCAAAGTACGTCACCTTGCTCCTTACAACTTTGGCTACAAAACGAAAATGAGACATCATTTTATAATGTATGAAGAATAAGTAAACAGATGTTTAAGAATTCATTATTACAAAAAGGTTTTCCTCCAGGCTGATAAATTTTGAATATAAGGATCGTATGGGTGGTATATCTCTAATGGATTGCAATATTGACAAAAGAATGTCTGCAACTAAACAAAATTTCGAACTTCATATTTTTAAAGAAAGTTTGGGTTTATCGGTTGTTGAACTTCATTTTTTTAGTACCGTCATCAATGATTGATGCAGTTAGGCTGATTCTAGTTGAACCTGTCCAATTGACCTCCCTTAATGTAAACAAAATTGGACTACATTTTGCAATTAGGAACTAAAATTTCCAGCTCAGTTTAGAGAAAAAATATGTTCTGTTTGTTTTCTTATGCATATCAGTGTTTTTGCGGATGAGCCAGAAACTGTGGTTCCTCATTGCAAAATAAAGTGTAATTGTTCCTTGCACTTGCAAAAACAGCTCCCTAGAAAACTTACAGTGTAATTGTTCCTTGCACTTGCAAAAACAGCTCCCTAGAAAACTTACAGCCAAAACAATTAACTCTGGAGACTCACAAGGCAATCTTTTGTTTTTTTCCCTGTCTTTTCTTGCGGAGGCATTTTAATTTAATAAGCTTTACAAATGCAATTCTTACCAATGGCTAGAAGACCTTTGCCAACACTGCCAGAAAATTCGCTACTGATGGCTTCTTCAATATCATGTCCTGCAATGACGGCGTATTGGTTGAAAACCTCTCGCAGGTGATTGTAGCTGCGCGTTGCCAGTACGCTGTTGAAGACCGATTCATCAGTTCCCCAACTTTTTTCTACGCCTGTTGATTAGAATTTCATTTAAAGACTGAAATCAAGTGCTAGGGCTACTTTTGGTTACTCAATTTTACAAGAATTAATAGATTACTCTTATGTTTTAAAAAATTGCATGAATTGAGTTTGGGCCATGAAGCAGGTTTGGATAAAAAACCAAGTTCCTTACTCGTACGCAAGTGATGTTTCATGACTCTCTGATAAGTCTCAGATTTACTTACAGAGTTTTCAAACTAAAGAGAAAAAGATTTTGATAGTGGTTGGAGCTGATTCAGTTAATTGGACTGCATTTTGCAATTTGGACCTATAAATTCTGGCTCATCTGGAAAAACTCTTATGTGCATAGGGTAACTAATGGCACATACGTTGTTTTTAAATCAGGCCAGAATTTTTAGTTCCAAATTGCAAAATGCAGTCCAATTATGTGTTGTGAACTATAGGATAAACTAAAAATAAGAAAATTGGTGACAACAGAAATTCAAAATTTGAGGTCAGGAAGAGGCCATTACAAGGATTTTATCTATTAAAATGTCTACTAATCACCAAAGTATGCTATAAAGAAAAATTCATTTTCACTCATTGGCGAATGGAACTTTGAACTAAAGCTTGGTGTTTTGATTCCTTAATATACATCTATATTTTAGACCTCAATGGCTTAAGTAAAAAAAAACATACATCTATTGGGACATGTTATAATGTTTTATTATGTTTTAATTTTTAAATATACACTGGCCGAAATATCTCCTTGATTCTCTATGAATATGTTTGAATAAGAAGAAAAAATGCAAAGAAAATATTGAGGAAAACTTTTGAAAAGGCACACAACTTTTGAAAAAATGTAGGCAGATATTTGCAACGTAATAATCAGAGATACATATCTTCTGACATTAGGCATCAATATAGTTTCAAAAACTGACTAAAATTAGCTTTCATCCCTCATTTCTTAAAGCCGCTCTTCTGGAAAGTATCTGGGAGGCTAAAGAGATTTTTCAAAAATGCATCTCTTGAAGATTAAGAAGCTGTCTGAATCTCTTGTCTGTCTGCCAAAAAAATTAAAGTCATAATCAGAACTCCTGATGAAATTCGAAAGGGACTTGATGATGATCTACTTACGAGATTTGCATCCAAAAAATGAAAGACATGGGTTGATTAAGAAAAAGAAAGGAATTGAAAGAATTGCCTTGAAACTTGTTTAGAAAGCAATGTTCTTCATTCGTTTTTTATAAAGAAACTGGAGATATTTTAATGATTCCACCATTGTTTTTGGGAGGGGGGAGTGTAATCTTGGAATATTACTTGAAAAGAAAGACTCCTATAAAAAAAGCATGTAAGCTGCGACGAACAGCTCATGGTGATATTAAGCATTAAAGGATCATCATTAAAAATGTATGAAAACTCACTCCATCTCAATAAAAACAGATCATAAAAGCAGGACTGACCATGGCATTTTAGAGGTGATTCCTGTGCTCTCTCTTCTAATAAATTCCTTTTTTCTTTTCAGTATTTTCACATTTCAGACACTAGTAGTAAGAGAGAACCAATAAATTAGGAGTAAAGATAAAATACTTCCTCAGGAAAAGAGAGTTATTAAAACAGAGGGAACAAAAAAAGCTTACAGTGAGAACGATTATTAAAACAATCGAAAAGCTGAGAGAAGGGCAAGGTTGACCATTAGTATGAGTCAGCAACAACAGTGATAATTACATACTGCGAAGAGGAAGCTTGAGTTGAAACCATTTCTTTAATTAGTTTGTTGCATGCTTTCAGGCTGTTAGCTGGTTGTTGTGGACATCCCTTGTCTCCACAGAGAAATTATGAAAGTTCAAATCCAAAACAAATTTGAATAAAGGCCTGACACAAACTTATTTTTTAGAGCAAATGTTTTTGTCTGGTTCCTCAAGTCATATGAGTGAATCAGTCACTTGGATGGAAAATCAGAAATAGCACTAAAAATTACTATTTTATTTCTTATTTATTTATTTTTGCTATTTCAAAGAACCTGCACTCTCACAGTTAATAACTAATACATTCCCTCATTTCATCAGGTGTTCTGTAAATATAGCACTAAAACTTTAGACTTCATTGTCTAGAAATTGACTGAAATGAGAAATATCTTTCTTTCAAATACAAGCTGGAGCAGACAAATCGATGATAAATGTTATTCTTGAAATATTACAGCTGAGGGAGGTAAAAAAGTTATTCCCACTTTTTGACCTGATTCCCTTTGACCTGACTCTTTGATTCCCTCCCCTGGGCTCCCAACCAAAATTCCACTCAAATTTTTTTTAAATAGTCAGCATCATTATTAAAATCCGTAATTCAAACATAAGTGGTTCATTGATGCTATAGAAATAAGTACAAAGTATAGATGTCATCTTCACTACAATGTACAATTCTGCTAAAAAGTACATTTATGAATTTGACTCAAAAGGACCCTACAACAAAACGGCCAAATCGGCCTAAACACGGAATCGTACGATTTTCTCAGGGATGATAGAGGGTCTTCCCAGACACTCAAAACTGGTCATATTTTTTGCCTAACCCCCAGGGAAAAGAGGGGAGAGGGGGTCAAAGTCAAAACCTTTAAATTAGCATAACTTCTCAACGGTTTGTCGTAGAAAGATGATCTTGGTGTCAAAATTTCCAGAAAAATGAGAACTTTCAGAATATATGTATAAAATTAATTAAATTTTAAAATTTGACCCACTTTTGGGGCATTTTACAAGGTCCCCCTTTCGTAAATTTTCGTTTTTTGAGATTTTCGGTTGTTCGGTTCGCACGGATCAAAACAAAAACAATTTCAAATGAAAGTAGAGCGTTTAAGCTTTAAAACAAGCCCAAGATAATCTTGGGGAAACGATTAGAAGCGGAGTTATGAGTCTTCAAAGTTGACGCGGCGCGCGGGAACCTTGTATGTTCCGAGTCTCAAGGTCACCTGCGCGCCCCGGATTGCCTGCAGGTTGCAAGTTTTTGTGTTTTTATGCTTCTGTAGGTCATTTTTAATGTATATCATTCAATGAAGATAGAATAATCGAAATTTTTTAATTTTACGGGAGGAGCGAGAGGGGGCTTAGAGTATCAACCATTATGTCCATCATACCTCATTAAACATTTGCTGACGATGACGATTCTGCTCTTATAATTTAGAAGAAACCATGGACCCTCAGTTCAAATATATATATGCTCCGTACAGAACTGAACCATTTAGAAATTATAACCCATTGATGCCAAATTTTGGGGTACCCCTAATTTTAAAATTTTTTAATTGAGCTATAAGCTACAGCGCTTGACGGAACTCACTTGGTAAAGCCAAATAGTTTCTCGTAGAAGCAGACGAGCTTTGAGCTTCAAGACAAGTCTCAGTTATTCTTGAGGGGGCTATTTGAAACGCAGTTAAAATTTTTTGACGTTAATGTGGTGTACCTCGCCGAAGGCCCATTGTGTAAAATTAAAAAATTCTGATTAAACTATCTTCATTGAATGATTTACATTAAAAATGACCTACAGAAGCATAAAAACACAAAAACTTGCAACCTGCAGGCAATCCGGGGCGCGCAGGTGACCTTGAGACTCGGAACATACAAGGTTCCCGCGCGCCGCGTCAACTTTGAAGACTCATAACTCCGCTTCTAATCGTTTCCCCAAGATCATCTTGGGCTTGTTTTAAAGCTTAAACGCTCTACTTTCATTTGAAATTGTTTTTGTTTTGATCCGTGCGAACCGAACAACCGAAAATCTCAAAAAACGAAAATTTACGAAAGGGGGACCTTGTAAAATGCCCCAAAAGTGGGTCAAATTTTAAAATTTAATTAATTTTATACATATATTCTGAAAGTTCTCATTTTTCTGGAAATTTTGACACCAAGATCATCTTTCTACGACAAACCGTTGAGAAGTTATGCTAATTTAAAGGTTTTGACTTTGACCCCCTCTCCCCCCTTTTCCCTGGGGGTTAGGCAAAAAATATGACCAGTTTTGAGTGTCTGGGAAGACCCTCTATCATCCCTGAGAAAATCGTACGATTCCGTGTTTAGGCCGATTTGGCCGTTTTGTTGTAGGGTCCTTTATTGTTCAGATTAGTTTCTCACAAATATTCAAATAATCCAAAAAGCCTCAAAAGTCAGCAAAGACTATCCTATTAAAGTCTCTGCTTGAATTCTTGCCAATTCTCTCACCTAAAACTGTGAACTGAATAATTAGAGAGGACAAGCGAAGAGAAAAGAGAAAACGAAACAAGACAAAGCAGGGGAGCTAAGAATAAATGAAATAAATAGACTGCTCCAACCACAGCCCACATGTAAGCCAGAGTAAGGTTGAGGATGCGAGATTCACAGATTTTATGGTCACAACACAATGAGGTGACCTTGAACTTACAAATATTTTTAATTAGAGGCAGACACCTGGTAATTACCACCAGTCAAGTGGCACATATGCGACCTTGCTGATAGGAGAGAAAGGTCTCAGCAGAAGAAGAGTATTCAGGCTTCTAAATTCAAGTAAACTTCATTTTGAAATGACAAACAACATGAAATAATGAAAGTGCCATTAGTTTTCCTAGGAAGATACATGGTTTTATGAATAGCTGCAAAATGTAGTCTAAGTGAAGATTTAGAGAGGTTTGTTCAAATAATAGCAAATGAAACAAATGGACCTAACCTATCTCAAAATTTCAGACGTTGTCTTTAAAAAAAGAAACATATCATTACCAGCGGCATGCAGATCTTCAGCATCTTTCAGAACTTGAGCCTGATCCACATCAACGCTTTCATCTCGATTGGCCTGAAATCAGGAGGGGGGAAAAAAATGAGAAAAAGGCAAAAAAAACTTGTTAAAAATTGTGGCAACATAGACTGTGATCCAAAGTTTACATACATAAGTTTGAGAGCTGTTGGATTGAACACAAGCTCCAATTAAAAATAGAAAAATAAACTAGTTTTAAAAAATGATGAAGAACAGAACACTTAAGGAGGACAGACACTAACTTCCTATCACAATTTTTTCCGGAGGATGGAAAATAATTACAGGCTAGAAATTCATAACATTCCTTGAAACCTCATTTAGCTATCTGACTCTAGAATAAGTAAGAAGCATTCAAGGGAATTTCAAGTCAAGGAAGCGCGAAAAAACATCTCGAAATTGCAGCTACAGTCATTACATTTAGGGAACATTTTTTGCATAAATATCTAAAAATATTCTATAATAATTGACATGAAGAAATATTAATTACATTAGTTTAAAAAAAATGAGGCAAGGGGAGAACTTTGGAAATTGAGTAATTTAGTTTTTTATTTTTAACACTGACATCTAAGTCTTAAAGCTGTGCGTACTGGATAAGTTTCATAAGAAATGTTAATTGCAAACCAAAAAATTCTTATGGATAAAGCAGCCTAGCTTCATAACAATCAACTATAGATGCATTCATATATCATCATATATATTCATATATTCATCATATCATTCTGATAAAGAAATACAGATATGAAAGACATGTGCCGTACCTGAACAAGAGAGACCAAAAGTCTTTGAAAGTGGCCAGATGTATCACCTTTCAGATCTTTCTCCAATGACTTCTCGTATTCTGAAATAATAAAATCTAACATGAGTAAAAAAGCTTCAATATGGACAGCTAATGCAAATTTTGGTGAAATGAGTGCCATAAAGATTAAAGAGAGAGAGACAACCTCTAAATATTATTTCTGACTTACTCAAATGGTTTATCCGCTTGTCATCATGCAATGAACCAAAACACTTTGAGATTTAGATTTCAACTTTGACAGTTCAAGGAAGTTTGATTTCCGAGAACAGTAAAGCAGCAATGAGTGAGAACTTTCACAGCAAGATTTTACTTGAGAATTACTACATGGCAATTATACAGGGGCAGTTTTAAACTCAAGAGCCTCTTTTAAGTTACAGGAGGGAGTAAAAATAAAATGTAGAAAAAATGAAAAAAAAAAATACAAAATGAATATAATGCCCTGAATTAAAATTTGGAACTTTTATTTCCATGAATTAAACAGCAATCACTGATAATGAATCAACAACTAACTACAGATAAATGGTCTCTCTTTTCAATTACATCAAGTTGTTAAACATCAAAGTAAACGAGAAATAATGATGATTAAACAATAGAACTCAATTCAATTCCATTTATTTATTTTCTTCAGTTTGAAATGTACATGTACATTTGTTGCATGTGCATTTGTACAGGTACAATGTACAACTTGTTCTGGTATTCGCTCAGAAAAATAAATTGTAAAAACATTAAATGGTACATTGTTGAATTACCTTTTTCATAGAAGGAAGCAATGGTTTTTATTCCGTAGTTGCTCAATGTGCACAAAATTTCGATGATGGCTCCTTCGTCTGTGCCAAGTCCAGCAATAGCATCATGAAGTTCTTTGGCGTAGTACAAAGGCAATGGTGTGAGCAGAGCAAGGATAACTCGCTCAAATTTTCCACTCAATTCACTTTTCAAATCATCGATCAGATCCTGAAAAGGATTGATGATTGTTAGATTATGAAAAGATGCAGGTTGATGCTCTTGTATTAAGAGTAAGTACATCATTAAAAGTCTGAATTTGTTATCCCAGCTAGATTATAAATTGTAAATTAAGATACATTCCATTTTTCTTCCCTCTGCATACTAAGTTGAAGTACTGCAGCTCCTCAATTACCTGGTTGTAGGTACAAGACATAAAAAGGATTCAAATAAATTTGCTGTGGTGATAGTGTGACATATCTTCCAAATGGTGAACCTGGGTCAAATTTGAAAGGCCAAACTTCAGGCCAAAATGAATGATGTCAATAAGTAAGTATACACAGTTCAAACTCTACCTATAACATTCTCCTCAGAGAAGGCAGCAATTTTTTAAAATCTTCATCTATTATTTTGGATGAACTTTGAGGAATGCTTTCAGGAAGGCAAAAGTAAGCTTTTGAAACAGAATTCCTCCAATAAAAATAAAATTACATAAAAAAAATGTATATAAAACTTTTGGCCTTGATTAGTTTAGTATTGATGGAAAATTAAACAAAAATATTAGAGAAAAATGGCAGTTGAAAAAGGTGGACTGTTAGGAAGCTTTAGGCGATAATGATATTGATTATACTAAACACTTACTTTTCCGTACAGGGTTTTGAAAGCCTCTGCAATTTCGAGACGTTGCACAATGCCTCGTCTACCCAAGACTTCAATGATTGCAGCCTCATCTGTTCCAAATCCCTTCATCGCTTTGCGCAAAACCTCTGCATCTGCATTGGCATCAAATGGGTTGGCAGGGTAAATAGTGGGGGTACACTGGAACATATCATTGTAAAAGATTAAAACTGGAATGGTTGACAAATATTTTGAGAATGAACATTTAAGAGTCCACTGAGTATGTCGACCAGAAAAAAATTTGAATTCAAAATGGGATTGAAAAATGAAAGATTTTTTTTTTTCATGCTAAAATAGAGAGAATAGAAATGTTAATAAAATATTGAAGGAGTCAACAAGTAAAATTAAACCATTCAAAATTCGATAAAAAAAACACAAGTAAAAACAGAGAAGACCCACATGACCACTTCCTGGAAAGAGTAGCATTGGGAAAATTTCCTGCATTCCTGGCTAGGAGATATGAATGATTATTGTCACGGATTATGATAACTACTTGTATGAAGACAAAGTAGTATTTGAAAATTATTTTTGAAAGAAAATGTTCCTGTGCTTGTTTGAATTTGAACTTCTTGATGCAAAACCAATTCCTTTCAATGAAAATAAAGAGCTGACATGCTCTACAATCACAGTCAAGGTTTTAATTACAATCTTTATGACTTTGCTTAATGGTCCATGCTAATCACAACTAGGAGGGTATTGTCACAAGTTGAAACGCATGTAAACATTTGAGATGACGTCATAAATAGGTCATTAAAAATGCTGTAATAGCTGCAGCTGTGGATCGCAGTAACAAAAACTCTCCCAATAAGCTGCTAGTTTAAAGTCTTAGAGCATTCTGGAGTCAAGCAATCAGTACCCTGTTATGAGTGCTCCTCTTTCCTCACTGATTGAGTTTCTCTTAAATTTGTCTCATCGTAGATGACACGATCATCACTTGCCCATTCAAGAAAACTCAGCATAGCACTGTGCTGAGTTTTTTTTCCTGGTAACACAGCAACAATCTAAATTCGGCGATTGGTTCATTCAATGCTGTTTTTTCTTGCGTTAGCAAGATGTTCCTCCCTCCCTCGCGGACAACAGACCACACGACAATAAGGACAGCCACAGGAAGTTCAACTATGGTGTTTTTTTTTTCTCCTGAGAAATTTGAAGAAAAATTCTGTGGTACTTAAATTCCTCTTCAGACAGAAAGAGAAAGATCGATGAGAAAAGTAGAAAACTAACCTTGTACGGGTAGTATTGAGACATTTTGATGAAGTGTAGAAGTTCCTCTGTAAACACACAAATTGAAGAGAACACTGCAAGTGCACTGCGGCGGTAAGCGGCCTTCAAAGAATTTGGAGTTGACGCACTGACGAATTTCAGAGGCACCGATTAGATAAAGGGGGCGACGCGAGGGAAGGACTTCCAGCGACTGGAATGGACTCAACGATCTTGGAGAAGAGAACCACAACTGAGAGAAGAGAGAGAATCCACGGCTCGAGCGACACACCCAACAAAGCGTAAGCTCCAGACACTTAGGTCATGAATCGTGACTCATCCGTTGGAGGATGTGACCGGCGCGGCGGAGGAAATAATGAATGATGGGTAGTAAAAATAACTTCGCAATGCAATGTTGCTGAGCTGAATCTGCGCGAGTTCGTTTAGCTTGCAGAAATGAGTGATAAAAACATAAACAAACAAGGTCGGCAGCTCACTCGTCTCTCATTGGTGGAAGATGATGAAAGATTTTAGCCAACTTATGAAAAAAAAAGTACACTATCCAGTTCTCGCCAATCCCTGATTTCAGTCAGACATTATACATTTAGATAGAGTCCCTTTANATAATGAATGATGGGTAGTAAAAATAACTTCGCAATGCAATGTTGCTGAGCTGAATCTGCGCGAGTTCGTTTAGCTTGCAGAAATGAGTGATAAAAACATAAACAAACAAGGTCGGCAGCTCACTCGTCTCTCATTGGTGGAAGATGATGAAAGATTTTAGCCAACTTATGAAAAAAAAAGTACACTATCCAGTTCTCGCCAATCCCTGATTTCAGTCAGACATTATACATTTAGACAGTGATAAGATGTTCAAATATTAGGTAATTAGGTGTAAAATATAAAATTCTCGTTCATATCTTTGCAGTTCTGATAATTCATTGAATCTATAACACGAGAAATGAATAACCGTGAGCCGTGGACGCTGTTATGTTAACCATGCTGTTAGGGATCTTGGAATGCTTTGAGGCGCGAAAGTTTAAAAAAAGTCTTATCAGCTATCATCGGTTTAGTACATATTAAAAGTATATACACAAGAATCGAAATGACGGATTTTCTGTCTCACTCTAAACGTACGCAAACTCATTCGGCGTGGACTCCCACATTTTATTAATAATTGATCTTATTGCTGATGAATAATAAATAAAAATAAAATAAAAAATACAGTGATTTTTTATCCAGATTTGAAAGAATTCCTGTGCAGTTTTGTGGCTTCTTATTAGAGAAAAGCTCGTAGGTGTTATGAAAATGGGCCCGAATTTCCATCGAAGAAAATTTCGTGAATGCGTAATCGTGCGTTTATTTCATAACAAATTTTGGTGAGTTTTGGCTTCATTCCATTTTGAGGCCAAGCCGCAGTCGTGCGGGTGGACGGTCGCCGATCATGCACCTTGGTTGCCAAATAGCGAGATAAATTTTTCTCATTATTTATACAGATTTTTTCGGGAAGACGCGCAACCGTCGCGACGACGCGCGAAGCTACGTAATATAATGCAATCAAGTCTAATCTGGCAGCATTGCGTATGCCTCCCACGCAATGGAAGAGCACGCTTTAATAAGTCTTTGAACGACTTCAAAGAAATTTTGTTCTATACCTCAACAGGACGGACTATGAGAGGGTTTCCCTACTTAAACGTGGATGCTAGCGATCAATATTTCGTCACCTTCCAGGCAAAGTATCACAAGCGCCATGCGACGTTTAAAAATTTCCGCCGCCATTTAATTTTTTTACAGAGAAATTGTTCAACGAAGCTGTCCGAAAATTTCACTGAATTTTCTTTGTGCTGCCGATAAAATTTAGTGAAATTTCCAAACAGATTCAACCAACAATTTCTCAGTAAAAAAATAAAATGGCGGCGGAAATTTTTAAACGTCGCATGGCGCTTGTGATACTTTGCCTGGAAGGTGACGATTTACTTACATAGGCCCAGTTCTCGCGTTTTACTTTTTTTTTCGTACAAATTTTTTACAGTTATTTTTGATTCAGTAATCAAGGTAAATAAAAAGCTGACCGCGATTTTTCATTCACGATTTTTGGCTTATAGAAAATTTAAACCTTCCTCAAATATTTTACAGAAAAGGTTAATACGTTGGGGG
>NW_017551372.1:30708-48246 GCF_001854935.1 Bemisia tabaci | reverse complement strand
GGTTATTATGAAGAAATCCCGTTTTATCCCAGTCAATACTGCTTTAGAACAAACGATGTATCGAATATCGATACACAATGATCGATATCCTTCCTGTTATCCCGGTTTATTAATATAGGTACATCCCGTTTTTCTAGGACTATCCTGTATAGGTGATAATCCTCCCTTTTATCCTGGTTATTAGAAGAAATACATCCCATTTTTATACCTGTCTACCTATCAATAATTCCTTTACGGAAGAATACATTTAAATTTCCCGGGGATTTTCAATGACGTTTTCTGATTGGTTAATGAAAGACCAATGAGAATGCGAAATGACACGGACGTACACACAAAAAAGGCCTTATTTTTTTTTACTATAGTAAGAAAGATGTTTCATCACTTATTTTTATTTGTATATTTTTTAATTTATTTTAAAAGAAAATAATTGAAAGCAGCACGAAGCTTTAAATCCATGTGCATTTTCCAATGTTATGCAAAGAATATGCTTTACAAACTTTAGAATCCGAGTTAGTTACGAATGGAAGAACAGAAGAAGAAAGCAAAGCATCATGTAGGTAATGTTCTAGCTAAACGCGTCCGAAATTAAATTGAAAAATGATCGAAACATATATTTGATGAGGTGAATCAGTCTAGCCTAGGCCGTGGGCACAGGGTCATTCATTTTATTGATAACATTGTTAGTGCCTCGACTCTGGTGCTTCTATACTTGGTGACCTTGGCATTTTAAAGCCCTGCTCCTATGGTTGAGGCGCAAGAGTGATTCTGAACGAGAGCGAACTTGAGATTCTCGGACTCAGAGCTGAGCCACAGTTGATGATGCGGGATTTCGACATCGGATGAGCTCGAGCAGGTAGCGCCTCCTTGCATACAGAACACAAGATGTAAACATTCACCAAATCCATGGTGTTTTCTTCTTCAATTCAAAAAACTCAAAAAGTCAAAAATTAGAAAAGGGGGGGGGGAGGCTGCCGACCAAAACCATGGGTTCATCAGCGATACCAGAAAAATGTGCGGCCCAAGCAACACGATGCATTGAAAATATTGAAATATTTCGATTCAATGAAATAAAGTTGGATTTTTTCCATTGCAATATTCCCATATCAGTAGGTCAATCAATTAATGCGATTTTAAACAATCAACAAAATGAGTTCCATTTCTCAGCAAGATAGCGACGGTGAAACTACCAAACCACGTATCTCGTTTGCGGTGTTTAAAAATCTACGCTCGCATTTTATTTTTTTGAAGTAGACCAAATCAATATCATTCCTTGAAATTTTCACAGAATTTTCTCCGCACGAAGAGGAAAAATCACAGAAATTTTCAAGACTGGACGTTGAGTAGGTTTTCATTTAAAAAATAAAGTATGACAGGCAGTCTGCGACGTTGCAAACCGAGATACGTGGTTTGGTAGTTTCACCGTCGATAGGCAATTTGCATGCAATGAAAAATTGCAACTAATTTCAACCGCACATTGCGATGGATGTCAATATGAGAGAGTTCCTTCAATTGGAAGATAGGCAACACACATAACACTCTGATGCAGTAGCAGTAGCGATTAGTTTAGCTTGTGATCGCAATTTGTTGCGATCTATAGGTTGCAAATACTTCGCGATAATTATATCTAGAGATCCACCGGCTCGAGTTCCTTGATTTCTCAGTATTGATTTTACAAGGCAACCAATAGGTAAGAATATAAAATTGAATATCTTGATTGGAACATTATCCAACTTGGAAATAATGAAAATTCCATTCCATTGCGAAAAAATGGTTCTTTTAGGATCAAGTGCATCTTTCATATATTTTTGTTCTATCGATTTATATTTCCTTTCATCACACTCGGAAAAGTTGGGCTCAAATGTTGTGTGTTTCGACAAGTGCAATCTCCGAGGTTTAAGAACGCTTATATTACACCACCGAAGTTTCACATTTCCGGCTACAGGGCTCATTTTAGGAACTCAATAACAAGCGTCAAAAATTTTCCCTCCGCCGAAAATTTACGTCAAACTTCGCAGGGTTTTTTTTTTCGTTTTCATGTAACACCCCCCCCCCNCCCCCCTAAAACTGGGCACTCTTCGAAAAAAGCTATTCAATTATAATCTCTGTTGGAGAATCTTTGGCAACCAGCTTGCGCATGACTAATAACCAATTCGTCACCGGTTCTAAGAAACACCACGACACCTCACTCGATGGGTCCATTGATCTGAGCTGCCAAGTCAGTGCGTCAGATT
Source organism: Bemisia tabaci (assembly GCF_001854935.1). Classification (NCBI taxonomy): domain Eukaryota; kingdom Metazoa; phylum Arthropoda; class Insecta; order Hemiptera; family Aleyrodidae; genus Bemisia; species Bemisia tabaci. Next base: position 46,015 of record NW_017551372.1, on the reverse strand, counting down.
GGACGCTTAATCATCAAGATTTTTTCATCAAACATTGAATAAAATCAAATACAACACTGAAGATCCAATATCCTGTTGTCCGTCATGTTAATATGTCACCAACTTTTCCACATACTGAGCACTTTGACCTTCATTTTTTGCGTGCGATTCTCGAAGTTACTTTTCTTGGAAAACTATGATCAATATGATCCCTGTGATATATTTTCCATAGAGTCATACTGTTATCATGAGGTCTAAGTTCAAGAGATACCGATATCAGGAGATACCGGCGGCCCGGATACGGATCGAATGTACTGTCACTCTTACGCATCGCGCGCTAAGGAAGTCACACTTCACTTCCGATTTTTAGTTTCGTTTTTGTAATAAATTGTATGAATTTATTCAAGTTCTCTCTCTTATTTAACTGGCGCAGTTGGTAGCCCCGCGAAGGAAACTTGCTTCATCGCGAAGTATCAAGTTTCCTAGTGTGACCCACCTAATCGTGGGGTCGGACTTCCGTTCCACGGAAATTTTTTTCTCTCTCTCAAAAAGAAAAAGAACCATTTCATCGCGAATATAGGAACTTTAATTTTTCTAGAGAAATTTTTCTCTCCGCGACCGAACCGCTGTCGGAAGTGCTGAGCTTTTGCTCCATTATTCAACGTTCAACGTAAATAATTTTTTTTTTCTCTCAAAAAAAAAAATAAGAAAAACGAAGAAACAAAGACACTATTTCATCGCGAATATAGAGACCTTTATCTTCATAGAAAAACTTTTCTCCCCGCCACCGAATCTTTGCGTCCGAAGTGCGCGAGTACTCCTGCTCCATTGTTCTTCAACCAATTCAGAATCCTGATCGAGTCGTGACGTCATCTCATCCAGCCATGCGAGTCCTGCTCATCATATCAATGTAAGACTTCATTTGTTTCTGGCTCCCTATCCCATCATTTTCCCCTAATTTTGCACGCTCGCCAGTGCCCGGCGATTTTTATACCCTCTCTTGCATGCTGCCAAGTGATCTGGCTCCCCCCCTCCTCTGAATAGTTTATGTCCCACCAAACTGACCCAAATTCTCAATCTTTTCTCGAACTGTTTTCAAAAGTTGTTTCGTTAGGCTCAAATCCAACCATGACTATTCCGAAAATTGAAAAAATGTATTTGGATGCCATCCCTCAGTTTGACGGCGAACCAAAAGTTTTGAAGGACTTTTTGAGTGTTTGTAATGGCATTGTCTCTAATTTTTATGATACCTCCTCTGACACCCCTCCCCAAAACTGGTTGATTTTAAGTCATATTAAAGCAAAAATTATAGGAGACGCAAAAATTAAGCTAGCAAATCATGATCTGTCTTCCTGGGAAAAAATTAAACGAGCGCTTTTAGATACTTATGCTGATAAGCGAGATCTGGGAACATTGACAAAGGAAATGTATCAAATTTCTCAAGTAAATGAGACAGCCTTTGATTTTGTTCAAAGATTGGAACAGCATTTGTATTTAATAAATGCCTATTTAGATACTCATGGCAGAGCCACAGATGCCCCTCTTTTAAAAGAAACCTGGTCTAATTTGGCTACCAAACAAGCCCTCGACGGTATGCAAAACCCTTTACAACAGTACGTGAAAGCTAGAAAACCCTCATCCCTTTCTCAAATTTACAACATTCTCATGAACGAATATCAAGAAGAAGCATCATGCAAAAATTTCACAACAGTGTCTGTTCCTGCTTCTAATAATCACAAAAACATGCAAAAACTTACTAAGCCAAGACCGAATTATTCCAAGCCCTTCAAGCCAAATGCCAACCCAAATCCAGTTTTTCGTTCGCAGTTTAATGAAAGTAGTAGTAAATTGACCGCAACTCAACAGAATCGAGCACACCAGCAAAATTATCGTGATTTTGCGACAAAACCATCTGGTGGAAACAATTTCCCCACCAACACTCCAATCCCAATGTCTGGAGTCACTAGGAATTCTCATCTATCCCACGGTGCAGCTCAAAAATTTAACTTGGAAATCAATGAAAATTATGAGCCCGGAAGAGAAAATGAAATGAGTCATGATAATGAGGACTGTCAGCATTTCTCTGAATCTGCAGCTGAGTATGCCGAGGAATATACAGACGGAGAAACTCATACTGTTGAAAATCAGGTTTTTCGGCAACCAGCCTCGACAAAACTGAATCCCTTCTAGAATTTACTGCACCTCGACTCCCTTATGTAATTTTTCCAACCTATAAATTACGATTTTTAATTGACTCGGGATCAACAAACTCCTTTATTGACCCTGCAATTGCCACTAAGTTGTTCACAACAGAAAAAAATAAGAATCCAGTCATTATTACTTCTGTCCATGGAAAAACTGCTTTAACTCATAGTTCTAGAATGACCCCGATATCCCTTGGTACAACCCTCCCTGTTCGCTTTCACCACTGGAAATTCCACAATTACTTTCATGGCCTTATTGGTTCAGATGCCCTCAAACTCTTAAAACTTGACATTTGCTACAGCGATCAAACCTTAAGATCGCCCAACGCCTCCATCAAATTCTTCTACCACAAAACTGGACCCAATTTATCACACCATACTGCAAAAGCAAACTCAGAAACAAAAATTCAATTAAAATTAGAACCGAACAGTCCCAAGAACATATTAATCCCAAAATATAAAATAACCGAAAACTGTGTCATTCCGTCATGCCTTGCAACTAACGTTAACGATTTGGCAACGGTACTCGTGAGAAATAGTAGTCCTAATGATGTCCATTTCTCTCAGCAACATTTTGTTTATCATTTCGATGCTGATTTATTTAATATTGGTTCCAATAAGGAAGCACATGTTTGGAAGAAACGAAAGAAGAGACCCAATCAAAATTTTCATTACCTTGACCCCGAACCCTCATTTGATTTTTCCATGTTGCGAAGTGATCACCTGAACTCGGAAGAAAAATCTGCTCTTGAAAATCTGGCGGACAAATTTTCTGATACATTCTTCGTTGAAGGTCAGAAATTGAGTTTTGCTCACGGAGTGAAACACACCATTCGTACCAAAGATGAGAACCCAGTTTACACCAAGTCGTATCGATACCCCCATGTGCACAAAGAAGAGATCAAAACCCAGATAAAGAAAATGTTAGAATCAGGCATTATTCGGCCAAGCCACTCTCCATGGTCCTCTCCCGTCTGGGTGGTTCCAAAAAAAACTGATGCTAGTGGAAAGAAAAAATGGCGGATGGTAATTGATTACAGGAAACTTAACGAAAAGACTATCCCTGACAAATTCCCGATACCTAACATCTCCGACCTGTTAGATAAACTTGGTAAATGCACCTACTTCACGACCCTTGACCTTGCAAACGGCTTCCACCAAATAGAAGTTGACCCAGATAGCGTTCCGAAAACAGCATTCAGCACGGAAAACGGCCATTTCGAGTACCTTAGGATGCCTTTTGGACTTATGAACGCCCCTGCAACGTTCCAACGTTTAATGGACTCTGTACTAGCAGGCTTACAAGGTAGCATATGTTTAGTTTACCTTGACGACATCCTGATTTTCTCATCTTCCCTTCAAGAACACATAAGACATTGCCGTCTCGTTCTCGAACGATTAAGACAGTTTAATCTGAAAATCCAACTGGATAAATCAGAATTTTTTAGACACGAAACGGAGTATTTAGGCCACTTAATAACTGACGAAGGCGTGAAACCTTGTCCAACAAAGATCTCTGCCATTACAGACTTTCCAGTGCCTAAGACCCCAACGGAAATAAAATCCTTTTTAGGCCTTCTTGGTTACTACAGAAAATTTATTCCTGATTTCTCCCGCCTTACAAAATTTTTAACAGTGTGCTTGAAAAAAAATGCCACAATTCCTCACAATAACCCAAAATTCATTGAACGTTTTAATCAGTGCAAGGAATTGTTATGTAATGATCCAATTCTTCAATATCCAGACTTTACTAAAGAATTTTTTCTCACGACTGACGCCTCAAATTTTGCTTTGGGCGCCATCTTGTCACAGGGCCCTGCAGGCTCTGACCTTCCCGTATGCTATGCGTCTAGAACCCTTAATGACTCGGAAACCCGGTATTCTACGATCGAGAAAGAATTATTGGCAATCGTCTGGGCGGTAAAAACTTTTCGCCCCTATTTATATGGTAGAAAGTTTAAAATCTTCACTGACCATAGACCGTTAGCTTGGCTATTTTCACTGAAAAATCCAGAGAGTAAGCTGGCCCGCTGGAGAATTCAGTTAGAAGAATACGTTTATTCAGTCGAATACAAACCTGGAAAAAAAAACTTAAACGCAGACGCTTTGTCAAGGATACAAATTCATTACACCATTCGTGACCTCCCCGGAGATCTCGACTCTCTGCAAGTAATTGACCTCGATGAACAAGAAGATATCGCTCGAAATAATGACCTGACTGACGATGATATGGCCTCACTGTTTGTTAACGTAGACATGAAGGATAAACTTTCTGACTCATTTTCTACCGCCACCCTGGAACCTTTTCAGATGCAGTCCTCAATAGCTCCTACCAACGTATCTTCCTGCGACCACATTGCTAACGTAATGCATAATTTCAATGAAACTCCTCTTGCCGAGAACGTTTCAGACTCAGAAGTAGATACAGTACATAGTCAATTAGACACCGATACACTAGAAATCCCGATATCGGACCAAGCTCTGAATTTTTCCAAGTATCAAATCTGTTTTCGCCAACATACCATGCCTTCAAATGTTGAAATTCAAAAACTGTTTCAAAATTCCCGGAACGAAAAAACTCGACTTTGGATCACCTTGAACAAGAATACTTTTGAAACGGATGTATCAAAAATTTTGTGCGAGCACCTTAATCCATCCAATAAATACCGAATGCATTTTTTCCCAGACGTTCTGTATACAAAACTCACCCCCGTCTTGCAAAGCACTTTTAAAAATCTCAGGCTAGAAAAAACCAATAGATTCCTAGAGGATATTGAGAATGACGACGAGCAAATGACTGTGATTTTAAACTATCACGAGGGCAAAACCAATCATAGAGGTGTAATTGAAACAGAGCACCACCTAACTCGTAAATATTACTGGCCAAACATGCGAAAATCTATCTCAATTTTTCTTGCAAATTGTGATATCTGCAACAGAGCCAAATATGATCGTAATCCATATAAATTACCCCTTGAAAAGACACCCACCGCCTTCAAACCCTTTGAAATCCTCCATTTAGACCTCTTCACGATCTCTGGTCATACATTTTTGACTTTTGTTGACGCTTTCTCAAAATACGCCCAAGCTTACGAGGTTGAAAATAAAACGGCAATCGAAATAGCTGAAAAATATTTAAGGTTTACCTCTCATCATGGCATTCCACAAAAATTAATCGTAGACAAAGGTAAAGAATTTGATAACAAATCTCTAAGAGAAATTTGCAACAGTCATGGTACAGAATTTCACCCGATCTCTTCCGACCACCCACAATCTAATGGAATTATTGAGAAATTTCACTGTACTCTCATCGAACATATTAAAATACTTAACCTCACACCACAATTCAAGAACGACTCCATTCCTATATTAGTCTTGTACTCCCTTGTTGCTTACAACAACTCTATATCTGATGTAACGAAGTTAACTCCTCATGAGATCATTTCAGGACATCTTGAAACAGACAACTTTCTAAACGTAAAGGACACCTTGAACACACAAACATACGTTCAAAAACATAAAGAATATTGTAGGAAACTATATGATTTGATTCATCATAGGCTTGATCAAAACAAAGAAAAGTATATTGCAAAAGTTAATGAAAATAGAAAACCTGCCCCTACAAAGCAGCCTAATGAAGCTCTTCGCAAAAATACTCAGGGCAGAACGAAAGTAAAACCAAGTTTCATCCCCAAAAAAATCCAACAGCAAGTCAATAAAGAGACAGTGGTATTGCATAACCCGAGAAAACCTGCTGGCGAAAAAGTACGCCTAGATCAGATAAAAAAATTACCAAAATTCTTTCAATCTGTTGCAGATGCTCCTGCCTTGCCCAATCCACAAACAGCTATATCCTCCAAAACCTCAAGGACATTTCAATCCTCCCGATAAAACTTGGACAGGCCTACCTTGAAAATTCCGACATCTCCCTAATCCACGTGACGGACTTACAGCCCTTGACTTCAAACGCAAAAAACCTTTCTGCGCAACTTTCCCGCTTTACGAACGCCTTGCAAGTTAGGCAACCTGTCCTTTTTTTGGACAATGTAAATACGCTGAACGAAGTAAGAGTAATTGAATCTAAGATTAAGGAAAAGTTAAGGTTCCTGAATCCTCAAGAACATCGCAAACGTGCGCTGGATTTCCTTGGAAAGGGAATCAAGTTTCTGACAGGAAATTTAGACTCCGAAGATGGGAAATCATATGACAATGCCATTTCAGCCATTCAGAAGGGACAGATAATTCTTGAAAACCAAATAAAGGGCCAATATTCCTTGGCCTCCCAAACGATAACGCAATTCAAAAAGACTCTCCAGAAAATTTCAGAAAATGAGGTGAAAATAAATAGTCATGTCACTTCTTTTGAGACCCAGTATGAAAATAATACCGAAACCAATGCTATTCGGATTCAAACCAACAATGCGATCCAAGAATTTTCTCTCTCTTTCTCTCTTCTTCATACTACCATTTCTGAAATTATAGATTCTCTTACATTTTGCTCTGCTAAAATACTCCACCCTAGTATTATAAATCCTGATTTATTTTTGTCAGAATTACGCGATATGGAAGCTAAATTCAACGTCACATTTCCCGTCCCACTGAAGATTGAAAATGTTTTAAATTTAGAAAAAGCTTCGTCCGTGTATTGTCAACGCGAAGGTTCCCTGTTAGTATACACCATCAAAATACCGCTAAACGCCCCTTTCTCCTATAAATATTATATGTTACAACAAATTCCCCTCTCTGTAAAGCCAGAACAAATTCGAATGTCATTTCAGGAAAAATATGTACTATCACACGGCGATCTACTCCTCGGATCAAACCTTGCCTACACGTACCTGAGAGAAGGACTCTACCAATGCGATGACAACTTTCATCCAGTCAGTGATTGCATCAGTGAACTTTTCCAGGCGAAACAACTAACCAAATGTGAAAAGATCAAAATTTCTAAAGACTTTCCACCCATCACACAAATCGCAGAATCGCATTCCTACATTTTGTACCTTGCAACAAAAGCAACCTTGCAAGTCAGCTGTGCCCATAAGGCCGAAAAATTTTCCTTGACAGGCTTATATTATGTTTCCCCTCTAGAGTGTGATATTGAACTTAATAACGTTCCTTTACAGACCCCTAAGAGCGTAAAGCATTTCCAACCCTTTTTCATTCCAGAACAGCTTCCTTCCACCACAGAAACACATTCAGTCAAACCCGTTCAACTTGCCAATTTATCTTTTGAGGTGTCTAGTCCTTATCCACCAGTCTGGAGTATGACACAATTTGACAAGCAGCCCGCCGTTTCCTGGTCTATCATAACATTTTTAGCAACCTTTATAATAAAAACTTGTATACTTCTGGCTTACATTTACATTCTCCGTCTGCGCCTTAAGCGAAAAACAACGACAACAAATAACCCTGTAATTGTATATAACTCTGTCCCAGCAAGCCCTCCTGAGACGAGTCATCCCATATCTCCTGTTCAGACATCTGACATGACGACGTCTCAAAGTCAAAAATTTATCTATCCTGGTGGTTTACCACCTAGATACGATTTTTGAATCCAGGTTGGGAGGTGATATATTTTCCATAGAGTCATACTGTTATCATGAGGTCTAAGTTCAAGAGATACCGATATCAGGAGATACCGGCGGCCCGGATACGGATCGAATGTACTGTCACTCTTACGCATCGCGCGCTAAGGAAGTCACACTTCACTTCCGGTTTTTAGTTTCGTTTTTGTAATAAATTGTATGAATTTATTCAAGTTCTCTCTCTTATTTAACTCTCGTGCGGTATCTGAAGTGCCTATCTACGTTACTTTCATCACAGGACTTTACACCCTGCATTAGCGGTATAAAAAGAAATTCAACTGTACCGTAATTTGACCCTTACGGTTCGTCATATCTCTCCTTTAAGTGTTTAACATTTCAAGTTCGAGTATATTGAGCTATAAGTATGTTTATCACTCGCAGCATGTGTACTTACTTTAAACTGCCTGGGAAAATATGCTTTTCAAAGAAGGGATGGACCGAGATCAACGGAGGGGAACCAACCCACATGAAGTTGAAACTGAGAAAAAGAGGTTTAAAGTTTTAGCTCTCCATAAGGCTCAAAAAAAAATTAATTTTAACCCCTCTCAACACAGACTATTTTTTTTTCTCGACTTTAGTTTTTGACTGGAAAATACATACGACTATAGTGAAACTTAAAAAAATTCTTAACTCATTTGTTTTCAAAATGTATAGGTTTGGTTCCTTTCTGATGATCTCGGTCCAATTAAGTACTTGTAAAGGGTGAAATTGAGCTCACGCTGGATTTCTTTAGAGTCCCTTTATACCCAGAGTTACGACAACTCACTTTTGGTTGGGCCAGGATTGGGCTGAAAGTGGCCTAAAAAAAAATCCAATTCTGATTGGTTCTCGCTCGTGGAGGCCGAAACTAGTGCACCAAGATGGCGGTACCTCGAATGTGAACAAGAATAATGAAAATATTACCTAATTGTGGTTTATCAAGAGTAAATTTTTATTTCCATCGGTCTAAAATGAAAATAGATCAAGAAATTATTCACAAACCAATCTAATTTTCGTTTTAATTGATCAATTTGTTGATGTTGTTGTTCTTGTGTGACAGACATCGCAGGATTTCTGATCCTTATCCCTCAATATCGTTCGTTTGAGTGCACTAGTTTCGGCCTCCATGGCCAGCCAAGGTCGGCTGCCAGTCAGCTGATAATCGAGTTGTCGTTACTCTGGGTATAAAGGGACTCTAGATTTCTTTAACTCCAACGCGTTTTTTGACAGTAAAAGCTATATCTAATACCTAACGAAATTGGCGACGACCGGCTAAGTCTCAGCCGGTCGTTGAATCTTTATTAGAGAGATATATTAATGTTAACATAAGTCTGAAAGCCGAAAATAACCTCTCTACAGGTTTATCATCATTGGGGTTTTTTGTGTGTGTGTAATTGAAATAGGTACTTACAGGCCAATAAACGCAAAAATCAGCCTGATTATCACTGACGCTCTGGTGAAAGAACAACATTGAACTTTAAAAAACCACGAAAGATTGTCATTTTCGGCTATCAGACCTGTTTATACAATAATAAGGAAGTTTTCCACCAGATATCTTAGAATTTTTGGATGTATAAGATGAAAATTTACTCGCATCAGCTTCTGTTTCTTGTTTTCATTGCATTTTCGATCGACTAGTGCGACCTCCGGTTGTCGCGAAACGCAGATGAGCGCCTCCAAGAGTGCAGGAATGCTTCACGCATTGCGCCCAATCACAGTGCGGTCGCCGCGCCGGTCGACGCGACAAGCGTATTAGCGCCTACAAGAGTCACTGAATAATTCACGCATTGCGCCAATGGACCACTAGACAAGGTACGAATTTCAGCATTCTGATACATGAGTCTTGTCCAAAATTTCACGAAGAACACGATACGCACAACGAAAATTACCGAAATCAACTCCTTACGAAGATATTTAATGATTCTTGATGCGTGGATTCAAAGCACCCGCTCATGAAAACTCAATTTTACTCTACGTGATTCACATGGCGCGCTAAACGTTTATCATGACAGTCTCTGCGATATAAAAATCTGGCAACCTCAATCTTGACGCTTTGGCTCAGCTACAGCAAATTGCTTGTAGTTTGAAAAGCACATGCTGGGAAATGAACATTGCTCGATTGAGCAGCTTGCTGAAACCATTAGTAGTGCGCGATTTGACTCACATAGAGTTTTGAGTTTCTTGAGAGCGGGCAGTTCAAATTCCTCGTAACCAATGTGAAATAAAAACGTTAATATCTTCGTTAGGAGTTGGTTTTAGTGATTTTCGTTGCGCGAGTCGTATTTTACGTGAAATTTTGGTTAAGAAACATGTATCGGAATCCTTTAACTCGTGCATTGTCTAGTGGTCCATTACAGGGCGTTGATCGGCGAGAAAATCATGTTAGCGGCTATAAGACTGTAGGAATACTTCCCGCACCGCGCCAAACACAGTGCGGTCACTAGTCGGTATGAAACACATATGGGCAATTCTACGAGAACTGTCCAATTTAACCTCCAAAAAACTAAAAATTCAATTAGATTATTTTAGATATCTCCACCACAGTATCTCGTAAACCGGAAGTCACAAATGAATAAATGTGCGGTGTATCACATAGGAAATTTTGTGCTCTTTATAAAAGGTCAGTTTCCATAGGATTGATTGTTTTTGAGATATCAAAGAAAAACTGGTCCACACCTTTTTTCAAAATGGTCGCCTTAGCGGACAGCCGACCCCGGTAAACTTCAGATAGGTACGTTGTTCTGGTGGCCGAGTGCAACATGTTTCCGCAAAAAACTTTCTATTTTATCTATATTATACAACTACAAGCAAAATCTTGGAAGCACTATTTCTGACGAACTGCCGGACCGATAAGGATGATCTTTACATGTATGTCATCTGTAGTAGATGTAGATGTGCAAAAAATTATGAAACCCCGAACTTTTAATGTTGTAGAGCTTTTAAAGCTCATGTCACTTAAGTCCAATGTTAATAGCGTGAGAGATATGTCGTTTCCGCTAGAAACGTCAAGGTGTGGGATTCTACCTGAGTGACTCGAATAAACAATAAAACAATGGAAAAGCTCGTGAAGGGCTCCTCATTCGAAGAGTTGAGGAACGGTGCATCGCTCAGGGTTCAAGGTTCAAGGTCCAAGGTATAAGGTTTAACTCAATTTTTCCTGCATTCTTCCGGCTTCGATTTGTGGCATTGGTCAATTTACTTGATTGCTGAATTTCTATTAATATTTACAGCAGATAAACAGCAGATACAAAGTGAGAAGGCAGGCGCTGCGTCGCGTCGGGACGGACCAAATATTATTAACTCTTAACGGTCGAAATCCGATTTTTTTTTTTTAAAATTAAGTATTTAAAAATAACATAATAAACGGAAATTTCTCCAGTAAGTGGACTGTGAAATTGTGTACATCCAGCTATTCCTCATCATTTACAAATCTGAGTGTTACGTCAAAAATTTTGAAATCGATGCAGCTCGAACACAAAATGGTGTATTAAAATGGAAGAACATTTTTGCCTATACATAGGCGTATAGAGCCCGCGAAGCGGGCCTGAGGGCGCGAGGCGCTCTCCCGGGGGTTGGGCCGCGTAGCGGTCAGGGGGCAGGGCCCCCTAGTTTTTTATAATTTTCTCAGATTGCCCTTTTTTAGAGCTCATTTGAATGGACTAAACATGCAATTATTAAATCTTACTCTACGCGTTTGGAAAATCAATGTAAGTATATAAATGAGAATGGAGCGTGTGGCCGGTTCCGCTAAACGTCATCTACTAAGGAAAAAAGTTCAGTTGAAAGGACTAACTTTCTTTCACGTTGAATAACGAACATTGTCGTTTCAGGTAGCCGAACTTTTCCGCTCATAAACGACCTTATAGATTTGGCTAACCGAACTTTCCGGTCATAGGGACTGAAGTTTGGATTCTATGACCGAAAATTTCGATTGCCTGAACCGAAAAAGTGCGGTGTTAATTATGGATCGAACTTGTCCTCTCCATGTATAATCGAGCCAACGTATTATGTCGGTTTTCTTCAAGAGTCTATTTCATAGGCACTGTGTTTTTCCTTAATAAGCCGCAGCTTACATGCTAGGTACGTGCTTATTCGTTTACTGAGAGCGGTAGAACAGGTAGCAAGGGTAGCAAGAAGAGAAAGAGATTTAAAAAGAAATCAGTCGAGTTCTGTCAAGTGTGTCAACTGCTTGGGATAAATGGTGATGCTGCACTGGTAGGACGTGCGGTTTTGCGAGTTAGCACGTCGACAAATCAGTTACTTACGTAACGAATCGCATCGCGCGGCATGCACTCGGTAACGTTGCCAATTTTTGAGGAATCGCGTATGAAGTGTTTCGTTTAAAATCGCGATTTTTACTCGAAGTCCGTCTACACCGGTTTGCGGCGCACCGGCAAGTGTCAATCTTATCACAAGGTTTCGTAAGGAGGGATTTTCATACCTATTACTTTACGTACACACCTAGTTGAGCAGTGAAAGCTGCGAATATAATAAGGGAAGGGAGGACGAAGGGAGAAGAAATATTTTAAAAAGTTAGGAAGTATCTATCTACTTTTTAAATAAAAATGAAGTAGACTTTTAATATTACTAAATCGATATAAATAGAGAGGGATTTCGGATCAAAATGAATGTGAAAACAGCTCAAAGGCAAGTTGACCAACTCCAACTAGAATAGTCCCATAATTCTGTAGGTAGGTGACGTAAAAAGGTAGTACTTGAGCGCTCCACCACCAGTTGGGCAACACTTTAGGGTGATTCGTCAAGCTCAAGAGAAGTGGTCGAACTGGCATGCGATGTATCGCATGTTTTAGGTAAAAAATCTCGGCAGATTTTGAATTTTCAGAAAAAAAAGGACAATAGCCCCTGTGCATGAGCCTACAGGATCATTCTAAACCCAAAAATCAGCAAAATTCAGAGAAATGAAAGCAGGAAAGTGTTTGGAAAAGAACCTCGCATTCGATTCAGCTATCGATTTCTGTATCGAATGCTAGGTTTTGTTCCAAACACTATTCTGCTTTCATTTCTCTGAATTTTGCCAATTTTTGGGTTTAGAATGATTCTTTAGGCTCATGCACAGGGGCTATCGTCCTTTTTTTGCTGAAAATTCAAAATCTGCCGAGATTTTATACCTAAAAGATGCGACATGTCGCATGCCAGGTCGACAATTTCTTTTGAGCTTGACGAATCACCTTAAAGCGAATTTTTCCCCCCATCAAACGAAAAATAAAAACCCTCGTACAGATAGGGTACTGTGACTAGCATTGCAGAGTAAGTCTCTGCAAGGTAACTCAGGGAGGCTACGGTATTCATATGCTTTCATATTTTGGCATAGAAGTTGGACTGACTGTTTTTTTTTTCTTTGACGGAGCTTTGATTACGGGTGCAGATCATGTCTCATGCCTCATTGTAGTTTTCTGCTGTAAATTCAAGGGTTTAGATCAAATTTAATCATTCTTGTGACAGAGCATTTAGCAGATACTGGAATTTTTGCACACCTCAATCTGGACTCATGGCCACTTTGAAACAACTGTGAAATGTTGTCCAATAGGACAAAGACAAAGTTCCATCAAATGTGGGCAAAGTCAAGCGGGCAGGGTGACATGAGCCTTCATAAGTGCTGTCAGCATATTAAAGAGCGAATTATCGGAGAAGGATGAAAGGGGCATGACGTTCACAATCTGGGCCACATTTTTCAAACCAAAATAAGTATTTAACTGAAAATATTTCAAGCATGTCTTCAATTTAAATCTGAGTACGATCAACTTCTAACTGCTTCTCAGAGGGTAGCAATAAACTCAATTTTCTGTTAGTGTGGCTCCCATTCCAATCTGGATTGCAAGTTTTAGTTAACTTCAAAAGGGAACATTCATGGGGTTAGGTCTTGAGCGCCGATGAGGAACCTCAAATCGAGTCATAATAGTGGCATCACTTTGATTGAGGGGCTGTAAATTCTTGAGAGGGGCTTTGTTCCATTATGGATGCAGTATTCCGAAAGGAGCGCTGAGAAGGATGCATCCTTCTCAGCGCACATGTGCAACAGTATAAACATCAACTCCCTTAAAGGGATTATAAAAACCGCCATTTGAATCTAGACCACTGCCTTAAGGTGATTCGATGGTCACCATATTTTTTGTCAGAACAGCATGCAACATATCGCATCAATTAATTCCATTTTTTCAGCTACTCGTTATTTTTCTCCAATTTTGTGATTGCAATTCTGTTGTCAGGAGACTAAAGCACTCACTGACCAATTTTAACAAAGAAATTCAACATAGTAAAGGCGTAGTTTTTTTAGAGAGAAAACATCATATTCGATATTGATATCAAAACTGCACTCAAATGCGATATTTTCTCTCTAACAAAACCACGCCTTCATTACGTTGAATTTCTGTGTTAAAATTGGTAAATGAGTGAGTAAGTTCCCTGACAACAGAATTGTGAACTCAAAATTGGAGCAAAATGACGAGTAGCTGAAAAAATGGAACCAGTTGATGCGATATATCGCATGCCGTTCTGACACATAATATGGTGTCCATCGAATCACCTTAATCATGACCTTAAGCGACTGTTAAAGGAAACGCACAGAAAAAGTTGGAGCAATATTCTCACACTAACAATAAGCTTAAATGGAATGGAGGGGCTTCACTCTCGGGTGTGATAAACAAAGAAAAGGAAAATGGACTGTGTTAAAGTAAAATGGAGCTCTGAACAGTAAACCGTGGTTAATCTCTTTAATCAAATGAATTCTTGGAAGAAAATGACTTCATGAGCAGAAAGGCAACCAGGATGTGCGGATTCTACGGAAACTAAAACACAATAACTAGAATGCAAAATAGCTCAACAGATTTTGAGTCTACAGATGAACTCCTCAATAGTTTTAGGAGGTTAGAGCACAAAGTGGGTTACTGAAGGGAGGGAAGGAGGGTAGGATCCAGGAGGCGGAGCCTCAGAACAAACCAGGTGTAATCAATTACTGGGGCCTGTTCATAAAACTTGCTCCAGAGATGCCAAGCATCTCCTATAATTTTGTAAATAAAACCATGCTTGAAAGCACATGGGAAATAAACTTGGAATGTGAGAGTGACAGCTTTGGGAGAGTATTCCTCGGGCTGGCTGACACTTCAGAGGGAGTCCGAAGACCAGATCAGGTGGTCCAAAATCATTATATTGCCATGGCAGCTTGGGTGGGACCATATAGATGACAGCATGAAAATTGATAGTAGATTGAAGTCCACTCTGAGATACAATACATAAATGAAATAAAGTAGACTGCATATAATTGGACAGCTTTATGCAATAAGGAACTAGGGTCAAATTTTCGATTTTTTTTTTATGATGAATTCCGTATCAGGAGGGTATTTACTTACTATTGAGAAAAAGAAAATCCTCAAAAACAATTTTTATCCCGCTTCAGCGACCCCGCAAAAATTTGCCGTCGCAGGATCACGCGAAGTTCATTTTGCAATTGGGACCTATACTATGGTTCCCTATTGCGTAATGCGAAACTCGGATTTCCCATTTTGCAATTCGGAACTATAGACAGGACGGCATAATGCT